>JAZHYW010016204.1:0-30949 GCA_037355805.1 Ixodes ricinus
AGGAGCTGGTAGGCTTAGATCCGTATCACGGTCGGGCAGAGCGTCTAAAGCCCAGAAAAAAGGTTTGGCGAGGGATTCTAAACGTGGCGTGGGCTCACCAGAATCCGGGCACCTTCCTGCACCTCTAAGGTGATAATTTTGAAAGCAGGATCCGGGGTCGCCGAAAATTTTTTGGCGACGGAAGAAAGGTTCCGCCCTGCCGCCTCATCTTCTTCCTCGCCTAGGGGGAGGAGAAGGAGGAGGAGGAGGGGTATACCCTCCCCTCAGTACCCTTCCCTCCTCCTCCTCCTCAAGAGCTGCGCTCCAATTCGGCGTTACAGGGAGTTGTAAACGGCTTTCATTTTCCAAACGTCCCTTCTTCAGAGCAAGTTACCAGAAGACTGGCTATGAGGGAAAATTGTGCCCATTTACAAGTCCGGAAACAAAATGGAGCTTCAAAGTTATCGCCCCAAATTGTTAACAACGAGATGCTGCAAACTTTTAGAACACATAATTTCTAATCATATAAATAAATACTTAGAAAAAAGTGAAAGCCGTTTACAACTCCCTGTAACACCGAATTAGAGCGCAGCTCTTGAGGAGGAGGAGGAGGGTACGGCGGGGGCCAAGTGACCACGGGGGGAGGGGGGTCACATGGCCTCAGGGGGGTCACGTGACGTCACTGATGACGTCATCAGTGATGATGACGATGCGGATGCCGATGACGTCATCAGTGACGTCACTGATGATGACATCATCAGTGAGATGACGATGACGATGCGGATGCCGATGACGTCATCAGTGACGTCACTGATGACGTCATCGGCATCAGCATCGTTATCTTCATCATCATCACGTGACCTGGGGGTCACGTGACCTCGGAGGAGTCACGTGACCTGGGGGTCACGTGATCAGGAGGTCACGTGACCTCGGGGGGGGTCACGTGACCTGGGTCGGGGTCACGTGACCTCGGGTGGTTACGTTGACGATGCTGATGCCGATGACGTCATCAGTGACGTCACTGATGACGTCATCGGCATCAGCATCGTCATCGTCATCATCATCACGTGGCCTGGGGGTCACGTGACCTCGGGGGAGTCACGTGACCTCGCAGGGGGTCACGTGACCTGGGAGTCACGTGACCTCGGGGGTCACGTGACCTCGGGGGTCACGTGACCTGGGGTTCACGTGACCTCGGGCGGTTACGCCGACGGCGACGGCGACGCCGACGCCGCTCAAGCCGGAAACGGGCGCCTAAGAGCTGCGCTCTAAAATATAACTTACTGTATGAACACCAGCACGGGTTTCGGCAGGGTCTTTCGACAGTCACGCAATTAATAGAGTGCACACATGAGTTTGCATCAGCAATAAACGAACAAAGGTTGACGTAATATTTATGGATTACTGTAAAGCATTCGACCTGGCACCCCATGACAAATTAGTACAAAAATTAAACTTATTGGGATTACATCAGGTTTTGATATCTTGAATACGCTCTTATTTAGAAGGACATATGCAGTATGTTAGCCGTAATAAAGTTTGCTCTCCCCCGTTAGCAGTTTACTCAGGAGTACGCTAAGGATCAGTGTTAGGACCCCTTTTTATTCCTAATTTTATAAAAATGATATAGCAGCAAATTTCCCTTCCTCTGTTGAAGTTATATTGTTTGCATACGTCTGTATGGTCTTTTCAAAAGTGGCTACAGTTCGGGGCCAGGAAATTCTCAACCAGTTCCAGGAAGAAATGTTTTCGTGAAGTAAGACATGAGGTATGGTAATTAATTTTGATAAAAATGTCTCTTGCTGTATTACAAATAAAAAAAGGTCCTAGACTTCTGCTATCCTATAGGCGGCAGGTCTTAGACTTCCGCTATTCTATAGGCGACATTCAACCTAATAAAGTAGAAGAGTTTAGGTATTTGGGAGTTATTTCAGTCATACCCTGCACTGGAATAGTCATGTGGATTACATCTGCGCCAGAGCTTATCAGAAGTTAGGCTTTCTTAGAAGGCATCTTAGACATTGTGGAGGTCTCAATATGTACGAGGCGTCCGGATAGGAGGCCGGCCGCGAAATCACCATCCCGCACAGGATCAGAGTCCCCGCTACGACGTTTCGACTGCTGGCTGCACCCGCTCGCCGGAATTCACGAAGGGAGTACACGGACACGCAGAATAGAGGGACACCCAGGGGTTTATTGGCTACGGTTAAATATAAACAGAATAAGAATAGTAACGTCAAGGTGGAGGGGTCCGTACTTTTCCGTACTTTCCTGAGAGCCTGCACGGAGGTGGGGCAGCAGAGTGCGTGGCCGCACGTCCGATCAGTTTCTAGTCCCGCAGTACAGTCCCCGAGAGCGGCCAGGGGGCGCTCTCTCACCCTCGCTGGCCGCCCCAGCCTCGTCCCCGGGAGGAAGGCGAGCCCGCCAAAAAAAAGCTCCCTACGTCCCCCCCCCCCCCCAACGGGGGAACACGAGCGGAGGAGTGGCGAGAGTAGACAATTAAGATGGCTGCCTCTCTTGGCCACGATAAGGCACGCTCCGGTCGGAAGCCATGCGGCTCCCGACATCGCGCACGCGGCCCGGATCAGGGAAAGGGAGCCAGGGGCTCCACAACATGCAAGTAGAGTTGTTCGATTAGCTGCATATAAATGTTACGTAAGTCCAATTTCGGAATTCGCGGGGTGCGTAAGGACCCATACAGGAAGCAGCAGGTTGCGCAAATTGAACGGGTACAGAATCTGGCAGTTGGGTTTGTTTTTTATGGGTAGAGGCGCACCGAGTCAATGAGAAACGAACAATGCGGCTTGACTGTTTAAAGAAAAGAAGGAAAGTGTGTAGGTTAAAATAATTACACGCTGTGACTAATGGCTTCACAGAGATTAATCCTGAACTGTACATTTTACCTTCAACATCACGCTCCAAAAGAACAGAGCAATACTAAATCAATTGTACCCTACCAGTACAGAAATGATCTCTTTAAATGCTCTTTCTCTTGTCGAACTATTATTGAGTGGAACACTCTGCCAGAGCAAGTCGTCAATTGTTGTAGTCCTGAATTATTCCAAGCACAGCTGAATGAATTGTTTAGTTAAGTTTTGCATGTTGACATGTATATATTAAGCATGCGTGGGTAGCTACAACCTACCTGTCCTCGCTTCACGCGGTGAGTGCATAATTGAGTTCCTTGTTTTCTGTGTGTTGTGTTTTTTACCTCCTGTGTAGACCGACAGGTCCACAGTATTTCAAATAAATAAAGTAAATAACCCACCTGCCGCTCCCCTCACTCACTTTAATTCGCCCCCCGTAAAGCTCCTTGATATATGCGTTTTTAACAAGTACCACCAACCATTCTTGTGAAAGTGCTCCAGACAGATGCCACGAGCGGGTGATCCGCCGCCATTCGCTTCCGAGGACCGCCCATTTGAGAGCTGCGCCGCCATTTGTTTCAAGGGCCGATCGAGACACGAGCCTCGTGCGCTGCCGCATTTGACGTTACTTTCAAGACAAACGCAAACACATCGAATTTGAAGTTTGAAGCGCCATCTAAATTTTCCTTTAATAAATATGGGTTCCATAGAGAGTGGTGGCTACGTTGACGCGCATGCTGCACATGCACACATTGGCACCAGTGAGGCATAGTTCTAGGCGAGACAGGCATCGTCACTACCTGTCAATGTTCTTCGACGAACATTACGAAAGAGGCTTTAGCGACATCCACCAGGTGCATTTGCTAGTCTTTTAATTCGTTTCGAGTTTCTTTTTGTGTCTTCTTCAGTAAGAGATTGGGCTGTCTAATCTGATACAGCTCTTGAACGCGTATAGATCAAGAAATATGTGTCAAAACTTCGTTGTAGTATTTCTTTAGAGGGAAGCTGAAGCGGTTTTAAGTGTGTCCAAAACACCCTAGCCTAGTTAATTAGACCTCATATATCACGAACATCGTATGCGTATGGCCATTTTATGCGGTGATTAACCGGGAAAGCGCCTTCAAAGTAGCGATGAAGCCACGCCCCTCCGAAGCAGAGAGAAAGTGGAGAGAGGAGGAGCCCGTCAGCCGGCGTCACAAAATGTCTGGCTTGGGAACCCCGCCACGGCTAGCCGCGCTTTACTCGTAGGCTGCTCTACTGGCTTTACGAGCCATCGTCGTTCTGCCGCTGCATAGCACTTGCTTTTATCCTTTGAATGGTCGTGCTACTCACTCACTATCCTGACGTGTTGATTGTTCTCTTGTTTGTGCACGGGTTTGCTGAATTCTAGTGGCGGCGAAGCAAGCGACTCGCGCTGTAACGCGATGCCGTACTCATATGTAGCCGTCGGCTTGCACGTGCAGCGCTCGTCGCAGTTGTTCTTCCCGCTTACCGCCCTTCTCATGTCGACACTGAGATTTCAAAGGGATAATAAGTTAACGCTATGCATACAGACGAGTTTGAGCAATAACGCTGTTCTTTTTTCGGAACGTGTTCCGGACAGCGCATCCGAAAACAATATACGTACGGTATGGGTTTAGGTCTGAAGAAAGATCGCTTGAACCCGACGCTTTGCCGACCATCTTTGAATGTAAGAAGGCACTTCAGGGCATTAAAAGGCACACGCAAGCAGGAGACAACTAAATAGGAATTTTAGGTCGACTGTTTTAATGAAAGCTTTAATGCTATTAGTTGTGTGCAGTGTACTGGTTTGCCAAAGACTAGAACGCGTACTTTGTAACGTCGAGGGTCTTCTGGGCACATTCCTCTTTCGGGTCCACTGAAAGATCTCGAAAAAGCAGAAGACGAACCCGATTTACAGCAGCAGAAGCCTCGGCACCCGCCTACTTGCGCAAGCGTAGGAGGAAGCGAGAATCGATATGGTCCACTTATGACGTAGTGGCGCGTCACGCGTGACTAGCACAATGTGTGCGCTGCGGCGATCGCTTCTGTTTTCTTCGTTTTTTTTCACGTTTAGTGATTTTTCAGGGTTAAACAGTTGTGATATTTAGACTCAGCAGGCACAAAGATGTCAGAATCAACCATTCACTTATTTTTTTACGAAGTGCTCTTAAGCTTCCCTTTAATCTGAGAGTGGCGAAAATTGATTGAAATCTGCGGCGCGGAAGGGAATGCTCTCGGGTTGAAATTCAGCGGGACAAACTCTGGAATTACGTTATTTAACGACACCAAGCGATATGCTTTAAAGATGCAGAACATAGAGATAGACATTGGTTCTGTACCGGAACCTCCACCCGGCGGACTGCGCAGCCGATGCCGCGACCCTGGTGACAATCGCGTACAAGTCGGAGCTCGGCACTTGGTCCTGAATCGAGAACCGCGATAGACGCACCGTTCACACCATAAAGCTTGCAGAAAAGCTTGTACTTAGATATTGGCTACGAGGATGGGATCAAGAAGCTTACCATTATGCTTACTCTGTGTGGTCCTTCCACATTTCAAACGGTCAAGACATTGGTGGCTCCCAAATCCACTAGTGAGTTTACTTTCGAGGAGATCGTGACTTTGCTTCGATCACATTTTGATCCTCGGCAGGCGGAACTGTTCAGCCGTTGCAAGTTCCAACGGCGAGATCAACAGCCCAAAGAGTCAGTGACCACATACGTCACGGCTCTTAAGAAACTTGCAGCACGTTGAAATTTTAGGAACGTTCAAGCGACTCCGACAACTAGCACAGCTAGCCCTTCAGTCTCCGTGCCAGCTGTCGGTGCGGCCAGCGGCACAGTCAGCACGGTCAGAACAGCGGTTCCCACTAAAGGGAGCGATGATACCCATGGAGATACTGGTGCACGATCGTTTTGTTTCCGGTCTTGAAAATAAAAATCTCCACCAACGAATACTTTCAGAACGAGACCGAGAGCGCTAAGGACCACCAGTGGCAAATAAAAGCAGATTTTCAAGATATCGACAAGACGAAAAAGTCGTGTCCAGCACATCGTCACCAGGAGAAGGCGAGATCATCGTCGACGCCCTGCTATCGCTGTGAAAAATTTTACAGGCCTAGTTTTTGCAAGTTCCGTACATCACAGTGCCGGTACTTCAAGAGGACGGGACACATTGCGAAAGCATGTATGAAGAAAATGAAAAACGCCCAGAATTTTGTGCAGGCACTTGCCCCACAGACATTACCCCGTTAGAACATCGCCAGGCACGCTGGATGGCCTGTACGCCGTAACACCGCAAAAGAAGCCGTCAGGGAAGGTCATGATAAGCCTGGAGATTCAAGGTGTTCCTCTCAGATTTATGGTAAAGTCTGGAGCTGCGTGTTCTTCATCAGTCAACAAACGTTCCGAGCAGCGTGGCCAAGGAAGCCTCCGTAGTACAGAGACGACAAGAGGAAGACGACGACGTTGGCCGAGTCGGACGCTATTCAGATTTGCTGCTTCGAAAATTTATAGTTTTAGCGGTTTGAAGACTTACTGCGGTGCAAAAACGCAAATATGGATATTTTTAGGGTGCAAGGATCCGTTTTACATCATCATTGGCCCAGTGAGTCCAAAATATTTCGGGATAAGGGACTTTGAAATTGTTCGCCACCCTAGAGATGCGCTAGGCCTGAGTCAGTTCTGACACAAGTACGCCTCGCCGGCCAGAAGCGGCCCGGCAAGAGAGAAAGAGCTCAGCCCAACGTTAGGTTTTAACTAGAAGACCATACTTTTCTTCCGCCAAATGATGTCGACGTCGATAATGGGATATGAACCCCCTGTAATGGAGTACAGCACCATCGAGACTCCGCAGCGGCAGCAGCAGCAGCGAAAGATGATGAAAAGGTCCAGTCAAAAGATAAGAACGGCCAGTCGAGCGACAACGCCTGGCTCAGAGCCTACCATAAGTACGTCAACCCGCAGCAGCGGAAACAAGCCCCCCACCCATGTTAGGCGCGAAAAGCCGGCGGCACGCAAGGCTACTGCACGATTGCCCAGCCTTCGCGAATACAGATGCAAGGTTGCCATCAAACCTAGAAAATCGGAAAACCTAAGACCATGAGAACGAGCTGGGAGGAGCCACCCTCGGAGCCCTGCGCTCTCGGCCACGAGATCCAGTCAAGTTCAGGCTACTCTACGATCAGAACATTCTTTTTGCGTGCAAACGTGAATGACGCCTTCGGGATCGAAGACGTCAAATAATTACGTATTTCCGCTGAGGAAGTGGACATCGAGGCGTAATTTACGCAGCCTACAGAGACCACCTTCAGAGGTATCATTCATGGAATCAAGCCTTAGGTTAATAAGAAGGAAATCACCAAGCACACTTACGGATGGGGCTACAAACTTCTAGCAGGGAGGAGGCTGGGTAAAACAAACTCCGGCCATGATCATATTCGCCGAAACAAAGGTTTTATACATGGTCACATTCGAGTTGATGGAGAAGCGGTGTTACATCTACAAGATGATCAGGGCAGTGTGCCTGAAATCCGGAGTAATCGGCCATAGAGTCGACGTGTGCCCTGAGCAACAGGGGTGCGCGTGCTCGACTTGTGGCATGCCTAACCCAGCGGAAGGTCACCCCTGGTACACCATGCTGCGTGCTGCGTAAGGACCAACACAACACGTGCATCACGAAATGTGAGGTTGAAGTTCTACAAGCCAGAAAATACGACCGCCCTACTGAAACAGGAGTAGCCGCCATGTGCGCGAGAGCTCCAGCAGCCGATCAAGGACCCCGCAGGGGGCACCTGTGAAAGCAGGTGTTTGGAGAGTGAATCCTCTTTGGGGTAGTAGAAGACGAGATACACGTGGCTCGATGATAGAGTGCTTCCTTTCCTCGACAGCTATATGCTTGCTGAACAAAGTAGAGTCTACGTATTTCAGTGCCCCAACTCATTATTTTACATCTATTGATCTGTCTCTTTGCGATCCAACATTATTTCCCTTGTTTTCCTGGGCTGTCGATCCTAACCCTTATGGGAGCGATCACTTTCCTATCATTCTGAACCGACTAAATCCACCTTTTACAGTGCCTACACGAACTCCCCGTTGGAAGTTTGGGGATGCAAACTGGTCTGTGTTCAGCCAGGCAACCCAGCTCACTTGTACATCGCTTAACAAACTGTCCATCGATGAAGTCACCGATTTACTTAGCGCCCACATCCTCAATGCTGCAATTTTAGCTATCCCTATGACTTCATCTCGCTTACCCCGCCGTCCTAAACCATGGTGGAATGCCGACTGTGAAAAATCAAGAAGAAAGCAGAACAGAGTATGCGGCATATTTAGAAGTTACCAAAAAGTGACTTATCTCATAAGTTTCAAGCGGATGAAGGCTCATGCGAGATACATCCGCCGTCTCAAAGCGTCAAAGCTTCCAAGGTTATGCTTCCTCTATTAACAGCACCGCCACCACTAAGGAAGTATGGGATAGAGTACATAAAGTCAATGGGCATTACCGGGCTTACTCAGTACCGCTTCTTTCTGAAAACGGACTGTGCCCTGAGAGCCTAGAACAACAGACAGATCTCCTTGGGAAACTCTTTGAACGTGTTTCTAGCTCTCAGAATTCTTCCTCTGCTTTTCTGATACACAAGAGACAAGCAGTGCGGACATCCGGCGTAGCTCGAGAAGCCTACAACTTACCTTTCAAGCTGAGTGAACTGGAACGGGTACTTCATGAAACTAAACCTATGTCTGCTGAACCAGATGGAATTCACTACCATATGCTTACTCACCTTCACCCTTCCACACTCGACATAATTTTGTATTTGTTTAATCCCATTTGGCAGGAGAGTACATTTCCATCGTCTTGGAGAGTGGCAACCGTCATTCCTTTACTAAAGCCTGGAAAGGATGCATCGTGTGCATCCAGTTACCGCTCAATAGCGCTAACAAGCTGTCTTGGCAAAACTTTGGAGAGAATGCTTAGCAAGCGACTTATGTAATTTTTAGAAAAATAAAATATTCTTGATAAAGATCAGTTTGGCTTCCGTTCGTCACGATCTACATTGGACCATCTTGTCCGCTTGGAGTCTACCACCCGTGAGGCCTTCGTAAATAAACAGTACTGCCGCTCTGTCTTTTTCGATTTAGAAAAGGCTTACGACACAGCCTGGCAGCATGGCATCCTACAAGATATGTATAGCTCTGGCATTCAAGGCAGGATTAGAAGTCAAGAAGGTAGCGGCAAATGCCCCTCAAAGGGAATCATATATCCCTCCGCCACCTCCGCATCCAATAGCGTCCCATCATTTCCGTGACGTCGCGGCCAACGCGCGAGGAGGGTCTTGCCTTTCTGTACATATTTGCTTTATCTTTGGACTTTGACTTAACATTGTGGAAGCCACGAGAGGGAGATTAGAGTCATCCCCCTCCGATGGAAACAAAGACGGCTTTCAGAGATTAGCTCCCCCTCCGATTGATACAAAGACTGCTTTCAGGGGCTCGGTTCTCTCTCCGATGAATACAAAGGTCGCTTTCTTAAAAAGTGGGGGTCGGAAACAAGCTGGCACCACTCTGTGGTCATTATCTATCCATTGAAGCGGAACAAGGAGCGTTTCCAGTGAACTCTTCTTTCGACTGCGGAGTGGTTTGACCGGCGCACCACGCTTGTGGGAGGAGCTTCTCCTACCTTCATAAATTGTAACCGACTATACACGAACTCAACTCTCCTACGTCACGCCGCGGTGGTGGCGCGTCGGGCGCACTTCCGGTCTGGGGCGGTGGGCAGAAGTCGCCGTGCGAGACATGCATTCCTGTGTTCTTTTAGAAGAAATCAGACAAAAAACCTGCCTTCTCGTCAAAATGCTGCGACGGGGGCTGTACCAAGAGAGTCCGGAAAGGTTTCAAGATCAGTTTTCATGTGTTTCTGCCCCCTCCGTTCGTCCGAGAACGTGGATAGTAGCCGTGAAAAGGGCAAACCAGACGCTGTCGAACTACGATTGCTTGTGCGGGCAACACCTTGTGGTCGACAGATGTATTTGTTTTGTTCCAACATGAACGAGAGAAAACCGCCAAGTTGTCCGGACCACCCACGGGTTCAGTGAGTCTTCAAATTCACACGGCCGCCTGATCGTTCGAACTTTCGTCTGCTCTTTCAAACTTGTCTGCTTTTTGTCGTCTGCTCGTTCAAACAAAAGCGGCCCATAGACCAAACTTTGACCCGGTGATTGCAATAAGAAGTAATTGCAGGCCTCAAAAGACTTAAGTAGGCTCGGTGGAAACAGTAGATACAAGATGTTGATCATTGGTACCGGTGGCCATCACCGACTTGTTACGTTGGTCTGATCCCGCTTCCGATTTTCAGTATCGACGTCGATCATCGCCGCTACCTTCTACACTTTTGCAGCACGAGCGAAGTCGCCACCGAAAATAGCTAAAAGAATCTCATGATGGTTTTGGCATCCATTCTGCGGCGTTCATGCGAATGAATCACCGCACGTCAAATTATTTACGCAAAGTTTAGCGGCGTAACGAGCCTTGGTAATTTCGCTCAAGCGATTAAAGTGGTAAGACATTGCTATGAGGACGTAGAATCGACAATTCCAACGCGAAAAAGAGTATGCAGACTCACACAGACGCCGACAACGTGACATTCCAATTGTTTGTTGACGCGGGACGCGGTGCTTCTTGCCCGCACTCCATTGCGGATGCGTTCGAACTGTCGTCTGCTCTTTCAAACTTGTCTGCTTTTTGCGGTCAGCTCGTTCAAACGACAGCGGCCCGTAAACCAAACTTTGACCCGGTAATTGCGATAAGAACTAAGTGCAGGTCTCAAAACACTTTTGAAGGTTGGTTAGGGTAAGTAGGCTAAGTGTAAACAATAGTTACAAGGATATGTTGGTCATTGTTATCAGTGCCATCACCGACTTGTAATGCCCGATTCAACTTGCGGTTTTCAGTATCGACGTCCACCATCTCAGCTACGGTCCACACTTTTGCAGCCAGAGCGACGTCGCGACTGAAAATAGCGAGTAGAATCTCATCGTTGGAGTCAGGCCTTAGCGCCCATTCTGCGGCGCCCACGTGAAATAATCGCCACACGTCACATTATTCACGCAAAGTTTTGCCCCGTTAATTTTGCTGAAGCCGCTCAAGTAGTCAGACATTGTTAGGAGGACGTAAAATCAACAATTCCAACGCGAAAAAGAGCACGGGGACTCCCACCAACGCCGACAACAACGAAATTCAATGGTTTGTTCATGGGCGACGGCGGACTTCTTGCCCACCGTCCACCGCGCATGCGCGGCGCCGGTGGCGTCCGTTAGGGGCGCTCCGGTTTGTTTGTAAACATGAGTTGGTGTATACACCGACACGCGGGCTTGACGTCACGGAGCTGCGGCGGCGCTGCGATCGCGCCGGAGCCGGGGGTGTGGCAGGGTGTGGGCAAAAGGGCGCACGTTTCGCATGGGCGTCATAGCATTTCAGCATGCCGCGAAGCTGTGTTGCTGGTAATTGCACCGAAATGTACAAGAAAAGTAGCGGAGTGAGTTTCCAGAAGTTCCCGGCAGACTCTGAAAGGCATGAAAGGTGGATAATATCCGTGGATCGAAAAGAATCGTCGCCTCGCGCGAACGACCGTTTGTGCGGCAAACACTTTCTTGAAGGCAAGTGCGGCTTCCATTTCAATCTCCGTCCCGAGGCTTGCTTATGTGCAGGGAAACCGTTGCCTGATCGAGACCACCGGGATTTTGTTCCCATGTGTGTTCGCGCACAAAGCATCGGCCAAGCGCTTGTCGGAGGCTCGCTACGCCCGTGCTACCCAGCAGAAGAGGATCGGCGACAGAACGGCAGTGTTGTAGGCGTTACCGAAGAAAAGTAACGAAGTACGTTACTCGTTACTTGCAAATAAAAGTAACGCGTTACCGAGCTACGCTGCCTAAAAATAAAAGGAACCCGTTACCGCTACCGATAAAAAGTAACGCACGTTACTTCTGCGTTACTTTTTTAAATTAAGATTTAGCACATTTTACGGTTTTGACGATACATGTCATATTTCAAGAAACATTATGTTCGTGCAGAAACTGAACATAATTACTTTATCTCGTTTTACGGTTTCACCTAAATACTCACGAGAAAAAACGCCAAGAAAAACATGACTTGACGCCTAAAACACGGAAAAAATTGAAGTGTAATTTCTTTAAGACTTGGGAAGGAGTAACGAGTAACGTAACTACGTTACTTGAAGTAGTAACGTAAGTACGTTACCCGTTACTGTGTCGAAAACGTAACGAGTAGGTTACTACGTTATTGAAAAAAGTAACGCGTTACCGGCAACGCCGTTACTTGTAACGTGTTACCGCCAAGACTGCAGAAAGGACAAAGCGTTACTGCTTGTCATGCCTTGTGGTCATGAGGGTAGGAAAAATATCATACCTTGACTTGAAGACGCTGTGTGTATTTAATCAATTAATGAATACACACACTTCCGCAGACCCACAGACTGCTGATCCCGCCGGCAGTGCGGAAACCGACTCGAAGTAATCGTAGGCCTCGAGAGACTTGTACGCCTGCACCGTGTCGGCCGTGAACTGGCTTGGCGAAAAAACTAAATAAACGACGACATGAGCCGTCGACTTCGGTGGCATCAACTTTACGTCGGAAGTCCAGCAGGCCTTGTTTACGGCATACGGATCGTCGAAGGCAACGCCGTCACCGCACAGTTTCTTTCGATACCGCTGCCGTTCAGGCTCGGGCAGCGAGCTCAAATAGTCGGGCATAGAATACGACATACGTTCTCAGGAAATACGACGCACAAATAAATATACAAGCGTCCCTACAACGACAACAACGAGCGCACGCCATAGAACGCAATGGCGAAAACACGGAGAGCCGGGCTGCTCTTGCCCACATAGCTACCGCGCATGCGCGGCCTTGCGGCGTGTTGGTAAACAGAGTCGCTCCGCGTGTCGGTCTATAGCATTCGTAAAGAGCTATTTGGCGATACGTACCTTTCGTGTCAAATTAGGCACTACCTACTCTCGAGAGTTCTGACAGGAAAACGATGTTCCCAGGGAGGCGTATTGAGTGTCACCCTTTTTATAATAAAAATAAACTCGATAGCCCGGGCCATCCCATCATCCGTACAGTATTCACTTTATGTTGACGATCTTCAGATATCCGTCTCATCCTGCAACATTGCTTTCTGTGAACGTAGGATCCAATTAGCAGTAAACAATCTGCTCAAGTGGGCTGATCAAAACGGCTTTAGGTTTTCACCAGAAAAAGCAGTGTCTGTTTGTTTTCCTCGCTTACGGGGAGCTATAGTAGACCCATCGGTGACCATGCACTCCACTCCAATTCCAACAAAACCGGAACAGAGGTTCCTAGGGCTTATTTTTGATCCTAAACTGTCCTTTCTTTCTCATATTAGATACCTTAAGGTAAAATGCTAGAAAGCACTGGACATTCTTAAAGTCCTTTCTTATACCTCATGGGGCTCTGGTCGTCTCTGCCTTCTCCGAATTTACAATTCGGTGGTTTGCTCACGCCTCGACTATGGTAGTTGTGTACATGGGTCGGCAAGGCCCGCAGCTCTTCGAATGCTTGACCCCCTTCATCACCAGGGATTGCGACAGTCTACAGGTGTACTTCGCACGTCGCCTATCGCCAGCCTTTATACAGAGACAAATGGATGATCTCTGGAGAAGCGAAGGTTCGCTTTGTGGTTTATGTATTCCCTTAGAATGCGTTCATTCACTCAGCATCCTGCATGCGAGATTGTAGAAGAAACAAGATATAAGCGCACCTTTGACAACAAGCCCTCTGTAATCCCGCCTTTTAGTATAAGAAATGCAGCCGCAGCAGATTCGGTTGGACTGAGCACTACAAGGCCCGTGACCCCGTACCTCAAGCAATAGCTCTGTGGGAGTATAACCTCATTTTGTGTGACTTTTCACTGACTAAGTATAGAAAGAAAGACACCCCACCAGAATGCATCAAAGAGGAATTTTATGAAATCTAAAGTAGATACTCTGGACACAGCTCGTATTACACAGATGGCACCAAGACAGAAATGTTCGTTGGATGTGCCGTGGTTGGCCCTCTGTTCGCTATGTTCAACGAATTGCATATACAGCCACTATTTTAACGGCTGAACTATGTGGTATCCGCCTGGCGGTTAATCATATTATAGAAACGAAGAGCATGAAGTCAGGTTTGTATAGTGATTCACTTAGTTCACTGAGAGCGCTCTCATCACTAAATACACCCTAAGGGAGTTGCAGAATAAAATTATCGATGCTTCCAAAAGGAACCTCAAAATAGTCTTTTGCTGGGTCCCTAGCCATGTTGGTATACCGGGTAATGAGGAAGCAGACCTTGCAGCCAGTTCTGCTGGTGACAAAGAAGTCAAGCTGCATGACATTCCATATAAAGAGTGTCACAGACTTTTAAGGCATTGTATAAGAGAGAAGTGGCAGCCAGAATGGGATGAAGAAGTAAATAACAAGCTGCATACTGTAAAGCCACTGCTTAGTGAGTGCAAGAGTGCACGACACCGTGAGCGCTTTTATGAGGTTGTCCGGTGTTAACTAAGGATAGGGCATACGTGCGTCAACCATGGCCACCTTCTGCGCGGGGAGGAAGCCCCGAAGTGTGAGCACTGCAATAATCCTTTAACTGTCGCACACCGATTACTAGAATGCCTTGCTTATGACCTAGATCACGGAAACATTTTTTTCAGCTATATAAAGAGCATACGCCTTTAAGCCTATTTTGCTTATCAACGAACCATTAGTTGCACATAACTGCGTTTTTAGCTTCTTGAAAGCTATCCGCCTTCTACACCGACTATGATTCTACACCCCAACTTCATGCCCATAACTACTTACAAGTCATACACATAGTTTTAACCTATCATCAACTACTAAAGCTCTGTTCTCTTCGAAACCCTATTTGCAATAGTGTACGTACCTGCCGCATCATAGCCTAAGATGCGTTTGCGCCATAAAAACCCCAACCACCCAACCAGCCGATCAAGGAACCGCCACAGGAGCGGACCTTCGCTCCCGACGGACGACAATTTCCAACTGAAAAAGGAAATCGAATAGACCATTTGCTATCTCACCCAAGTGCCCCGGCCCACGCTCAAAGAATCATGGGAACGGTGTTCCTTCAGCTCCTTAGTCAACGGTAATTTCGACCCTATCCTTGGTTACACAGGTTTTGAACGTAATTCGGAGTCACCCTGAACAAGCACCTGATATACCCCAGTGACCTGTCATATCGCCTTTAATATTTCTCCTCAATGTCAGCGTTTTTGATACTGTTCATGCTGCCCACACTTCAACCTGGATGGGCTGCAGAAATCTCTTACATTATTACCATGATTATCATGCTGATATTAAGTTAGAAACGCTAAAAATGCTATAAACTAGCCGCGTGGACTCCGAGCTAAATCCTGGTTTTTGTTGTAGTGAATTATCCACTTTTTAAGCAATTCCTGCTCAAACAACAATCACGAGAATGATAATATTGTAAGAGATTTCTGCAGCTCAGCCAGATTGAAAGGTGGATCGCATGCGCAGTATCAAAAATGCTGCCGTTGACGAGCAATTTTAAAAGTGATTTGACAGGTCACTGGGGTATATCAGGCGCTTGTTCAGGGTGACTCAGAATTACGCTCAAAATCTGTGTAACCATGGAGTTGGTCGTAAATTAGCGATCACTAGGGAGCTGAAGGAACACCGTTCCCATGATTCCTTGAGTGCGGGCCGGGGCGCTTGGGAGTGCTGCAAATGGTCTATTGCTCAAGATGACTATCAGGAACATGGAGAGACGATCGACCCAGCCCGCCACGTGGCCTAGTCAGCAGCTGGCACTGGGAGATGTATACAAACGGATAATCATTAAAGACGTTCGTGCTTACAGGGAGGAAACCCAACGAAACCATGCGTAAATATTGCAGCTGCAGCAGACAGTTGTGCCTACCCAGCAGACCCTGGCGCGTGTCGTGGAGCAGATACCTGAGATCAAGGCGATGCTGGGGATTCAAGACAGGAAGACAAGGCAGGAGCCTAAACCAACGACAGACGACCTTTTTCCGATACCGGCTCGTCATCAGGCCTCACGCCCACAAACTAAGCGTCTGACAATGGAACTGCCGGGGTTTTACTCGCAAGCGGAAGTCCAAGGTGGAAGTCCCCCGGCAGTCATCCTGCTTCAAGAAACAGGAAACAAGAAACCCGTTTTGCTTAAAGACTACAGAACCTTTCAGGAAGACCGTTACGTAGCAACACTAGTGCACAAACAGTACTCAGCGGCGCTGCAAGACCCCGTGGGGGCTATGGAGGTTCAGCACTTTCATGTCATCGTCATTCCCGTAGAGGGAAAGGGAGTCGGAGTACACGAAATCATCGTTCATTGTAGTCAGGAAACTACAAAATGCGACCTACATCACCTGTTTATGAAAGGCGTGAAGTGGGTCTGGAGACAGCCGCTCGTCATTGCCGGAGATTTCAACGTGCCTCACTCCACATGAGGGTACACCTACACCTCACCCAAGGGCAGAAAGGTGGCGGTAGCGATTACCAGGGAAGGCCTTACGCTGCTTACGGATGCGGAATCCCCGACGCTCATTAGTACGAGCACGTCCAGAGACACGTGTCCCCCTACATACCTAAGAAATATCAAGGTCGCAGTGCTGTTACCTAGCGCAGGCCTGCGCATGGGGGCAGGGCAATGACACGAGTTTCGCGTCAGCGTTCGGATGTCTTCAACACGACCTACTGTAATCCTGACCTGCCGACAGACGAGAGCGGCAGCGCGCGGTGTTTAGTACACACATATACCGCAGCTTTTCGTAACGCTATGAGCGCATGGCGCCACTTAAAGGTCTTTCTGCTTCGTAAGATATCCGCACGACAATTTGAGGCGAGCAAGTCGCGGCTGCGTTATCTGGTCCTGACCTGTACATGGAATAGCTTTCCTACCGCGATTTCGCCACTGTGCGTGTGAAATATTTTGCCACTAGGGGCGCCAGCTGCCGTCATAGTTATTGCAGCGCGCCAGTTGCAGATAAGGCGTGCATTGAACACGCGCGTACTTATTAGACAGCTTCAATATGAATATGCAACGGAGGATAAACGGTTTCATGGTTAGCCTTATTTATTGAAAACTAACTCCAGCCGTCTTTTTACTTGCCGATTTACAACAGGGTACGCAGCAGTAAAACCACTAAACCATGCCATCGGTGGCAACGTTACTGGAGCTCCAGTAACGTTTCAGTAAGGTTGATCGGTGAATCGTTACGATTCAAGCTCAAGTACAAGTTGCAGAGCCCGAAACCATAAAAGCACTTCGGTGCTGTAGTACAATCTCGTTCTACCTCCTGGCACCGCCCCCTCACCCCCTAATCAGCCAGACAGAGGGCGATTAGGCCAACATTGAAAAATTCTATTGTCCCGCTACGAGCGAAAACAATTGGTCCCGCCGCTGGCGCCGCTCTGCGGCAAGGTGGGCTTCTGCGGAAGGGAAGGAAGAGCGGTAATCAGCTATACTCTGTTTCACCTTATGATGTACCGCAGGAAAGGCTACAAGCGCGAACTCCTTGCTCTAGGGCACATCTCGGCGGCACAAGCTCCCGTGCACTAAGGGCAGCTGTCAACGCTATGAGCTCGCGCTTCTAGCCTTGTCTGCGGTACAACATAAGGTGAAACGGAGTATAGTGGTACGGGTGGTAGGCCGCAGGGAAGGCAAGCTGTGAGCTGCGTGTGGGTCCCAGAAAACCCTTTACCGCGCGCCTTCGACGGAAAAACCAGGCACTCCGCCGGCGACAGCTGGTCCCATAGGGGGCCCTCGTGTCGGCAGGTCAGGATTACAGTACGTCGTGGTCTTCAATCTGTGAGGAGACCCAGCGGCACGCTGTTCTGGTGTCAAATCTGAGCTCAGCGCTGGCCTCCGGCAAGCGAACCACAGCGGAAGCTTTTATTGTAACTGGTGTTGGTGTATGCGTCCTCCTCTCTCTCACTGTGAGGAATGCTTGGAAGACAGCGTCCTTGTCCTAGGAGCAGATCTTATATTGTCAATATATATATATATATATATATATATATATATATTTATATTTTTTACATACGGTAGTCAAAGTGGACGTTTGACACAAATAGAGGCAATTTCAAGCTGGGAAGCTTCTCCAAACCACATTTATTTTTCCTTATTTCTCTCTCTCTCTCTCTCTCTCTCTTGCTTACTTACCATTTCTTAAAACGGCTTCTACCCGATGCCATTTTTCGTGTTATACTTGTGGGCAACTTTTTGTAGTTACGCAGTCAAAGCTATGGACGCGCGTGCGCTTGCGCATCTTGAGCACCCATAAAAGCTGTGCACCCGCACTCTTCAATTTAAAATGCCATAGAAAGTTGTCCGCAAGTTTAGTGGGTATGACGCGCGCTATGTACGTTTTCTGAGGCTACAAACCTGCGCCTGCTGAGGTGTGAATATTGCAGGCAAAGCTATGATTTGGGAAATTTTGAAATGGTGTCTTAGCGACGTCTGCGATCAAAAATATTGCTGTGGTGGGCTTTCCACGATTGGCCAAATCACGGGCATAAGGGCATTGTCAGAATGCCAACTTCGACGGTGCTGGTTTGCAAACGTGATGGCTCCTAGCTTCTACTATACTTTTTAAACACACCATTTTACTTGTCGCATTTGATGGTAAGTAGCCAGGATCAGAACTCGTGACGCCATGGCGAGGCAAATCCCTGTCAGGATGTCATGGATGAAAACCCTAAGACGGCGCCACAAAAGATCTCGGAGTTGGATCTTGGAAGAGTAGCGCAATTGTCTTCCCTGACTGACCGCAGGACAGAAACATATACTAACATACTGATGACCAGACCCTCACAAGGCGATTGTCTAACCAGTCCCTGGTGCCATCGCAATCGCCATTTTGGTCTTTTTCAATTTTCGAAGTTTTGAAAGGGTCGATCCCCAGGCAGCACAAGACGTCGAGATGACGTCGAAATAAGGTCCTCGACGTTGGGCGACGTCGAAGTCCTTAACAAACTTTTTATCGACGGCATTGGTACGTCCACATGAGAGGTTCCGACAACGTCAAACACGCGACGTAGTGACAACGTCATAAGCTTCACCTCGACGTCTTCAACGGTAATCGACGTCTGTTCGACGTCTTGTATAAGAAGTTCTTTGAACGTCGAGTACGAGACGTCATAAAAATGTCCTGAGCAACACCTTGACGTCTTCGACATTAATCGACGTCAGTTCTACGTTTTCTCCGGGAAGTTATTTGAACGTCGAGCACGAGACGTCCCAACAATGTCCTGAGCAACACCTTGACGTCGTCGACATTATTCGACGTCAGTTCTACGTTTTTTCGGGAGGTTCTTCGAACGTTGAGCGCGAGACGTCCCAATAATGTCTGAGCAACACCTTGACGTCATTGGCAATAATAGACGTCAGGTCTACGTTTTCTCCGGGAAGTTCTTTGAACGTGGAGCACGAGACGTCCCAACAATGTCCTGTGCAACACCTTGACGTCATCGACAATATTCGACGTCATTTCTACGTTTTTTCGGGAGGTTCTTGTAACGTTGAGCGCGAGACGTCCCAACAATGTCTGAGCAACACCTTGACGTCATTGACAATAATAGACGTCAGTTCTACGTTTTCTCCGGGAGGTTCTTTGAACGTTGAGCGCGAGACGTCCCAACAACGTCTGAGCGAACACCTTGATCACCCTAAACAAGCGCCTTATAGAGCCCAAGGTGCTGTCATATCACTTTTAAAATTTCTCGTCAATGTCAGCATTTTTTATACTGTGCATGCAATCCACATTTCAACCTGGCTGAGCTGCTGAAATCTCTTACAATATTATCATTCTCGTGAATGTTGTTTTAGCAGGAATTGCTTAAAAAGCCGAGAATTCACAACAACAAAAAACAGGATTTAGCTCGGAATCAGCGGGGCTGTTTATAGCATTTTTAGCGTTTCTAACTTAATATCAGCGTCTTTGAAGCTGTAAGACAATGATAATAATGTAAGAGATTTCTGCAGCTGAGCCTGGTTGAAGGGTGGACAGCATGCACAGTATCGAAAACGTTGTCATTGACGAGAAATCTTAAAAGTGATATGACAGGTCCTTGGGCACTATAGGACGCTTGTTTAGGGTGACTCCGAATTACACCTAAAACTGTCTAACCATGGAAGTGGTCGAAATTACCGATCACTAGGAAGCTGAAGGAACACCGTTCCCATGATTCCTGGATTGCGGGCCGGGGCGCTTGGGGTGTTTAGCAAATGGTCTATTCCGTCCGAATATACATGCTTTCGCGAACATACCTTCGAGCAACGAAGCCAGATCCGGTTGACTCCATTGTTCCACGGTGACCCAGGTCGAGACCGTTATCAATTGACATCCCGTTCAGTCTAGACGTATGCTCGACGTTTTATGGTCGTTAAATGGGACGTTATTTCAACGTTGACATGACGTTATCACAGACGTGCGCTCGACATTTTATGTCGTTAAATGGGACGTTATTTTATCGTTAATATGACGTTTTCAATTGACATCCCGTTCAGTTTAGACGTATACTCGACGTTTTATGGTCGTTAAATGGGACATTGTGTCAACGTCGATATAACGTTATCACGTGACTTCCCGTCCAATTCAGACGTGCACTCGACGTTCTAAGGTCGTTAAGTGGGACGTTATGTCGACGTAAAATCCACCCTTTTTTCCAGACATTAGCCTTTCCATATTACGTCGAAGGGACCTGACGTTCAGACTTTCGACGTTCTTTCGACATGTGGTTCCTGACGTCATCACTTTCTTTCGACGTCTTTTCAACGTGTCTGTGCTGCCTGGGTCTGAACATGCTGTGCCAAGATCGCTAGGAAGCGTCATCGTAGTGAAAGCGTTTCTCGCCAATATCTGCACATTTGTCACTGCGCATGCAAGCAATTTATCAATCATGCTTAGCTAGACAGATCTCTGAAAATGTAATTCTTCTTTAAGGAAGAAAAATTATTTTTCAGTGCTGCCAAGCAACGGCACTCCATTTAGTGTAGGAGCGAATATGTGTCCTTGTTTAGCTGGCGTGTGAATAACAAAATCTCAGGATACAACTAATTTCTCTACAAAGAACCCGACACCTCCATTTTGAATCAGCTCACCAGGAATAAAGAAGTCAAGGATAAACTGCTCACGCCACTAACCAAAATGGCGCTGGGAGCTTGGCGCAACTTTGTCAGGATCTTGTGAATGTACTACTAATAAAACAGAAGTATAGGTCTGTAGCTCCCAAGATTAAAACAGTGCCACCAGAGAGCAAAATAAGTAAGTTTCCGAGAAAAGAGACACGTGATTTGCGGTCCGGGTAAATAATATATGCATCGCAGAAAGCTCCAACTCAGTAAAAACGTGACGGTAGCGGTTGGGATAGATAGACGTGAAAGCTTGAAAACGTAACATTACCTGTCTAAAAGAAAAGATTGAGAAATACGAATTTTGTTTGAGTCGACGTCCACCTAGGGGGACCGGTGGCCTAGTGATCTAGCGCACATCTCGGAGAACGTGAAGCGACAGCTCGCGCTGCAGAACCCAGGGATCCTGGGTTCAATCGCCACCCTTGCCCGTTTCGACCTGGATGAGCATCGTATTGGGGTGCGGTCGTGTATCACTACTGGGTGGTGCACGTTAAAAACCCCAGGCTAGCGGTTGTACTACACTAACTCTAAAAATATACCTTTTTTTTATTTCCGTTTTTTTTTTTTTTGCAAAACAACGTTTGCGTGCCAAATGGGGGAGGGGGTCCAAACGGCCGCAACACTGCACCGTGTGCTTTCGATAATTTCGAACGTGGTTGGAACTTCGAATCCATTCTGAAATCAGAGCTTTTTCTACGTTATGTAAGCCACTATAATCTACGTATGTACTGGCTAGGGTGTCTACATGCCTGTCTGTCTGAGGGTAAAGACATCTATTGTTGACCTAAATTTGCCAGCGCGTGATGTTCTCGCGCACTCGGTGCGTGACTTGGGCGGTAAACGGCGTCTATGCATTAGCCAAAGCTACGCGTTCCAGCTGAGTGACACCAGATTGCGGGCGCTTCAAAATGCATAAAAAACGATTGGGCGGAAAAAGGGCTAAGATGTCACCACTCAAGCTAAACGCGCGCGTGTGTATGAAGGCACTCTATAGTACTGGCTGGTATCTCACGCCGCCCGCTGGCCGCTTCCGGCAGCGGCGGACGCAAAGCGAAGAAGATCTAGCTCCAGACCGGCGGCGAACAGCCCGTGGCCCGATCACAACCCGAGCGCCCGACCTGCATGCGCAGCTGCGAGCATGCAACTCGTTTGATCCGAAAAAATTCTCCGCCATCTACGAGGAAAAGGGTACAAATAAATAGCGGTTGAATTACCCTTAATATAGTCAGAAATACAAATTTAGATGACATGATGGAAACTATGGTGGTCGTGTACCACCATCGCACAACGCTCTCGCTCTGAGTCCCGCAGGTAGACTGGCGCATAGTTCTTTTGCGCAGCTTAGTCTCGCCTGGCTGTAAGCCGATGACGCATCCGGTCTGACGCCAGCCAGTCGCGCCTTCATGGTGCGGGAACCCTCGTGTGAGACCCGTTATGCCGAAGAGCCAGTATAAACCAAGCTTCCGAGAACACAACCTTCGTGCCCTCCAAGCTGGGTAGGGGACTTCAAGAATGCGCCCGGCGAAATATATTACAAGGGGAAAACACAATGGCGCTTACTTGGAATGCGCCCGGCAAAATAATATAAAAGGGCCAAAACAGAAGGGCGCTTGCTTACAAGCCTTACAAGTCCAAATCCTAAGGCAGAACATCACCCAAGGGAAGAGGTAACATGGTGACGATCATATTTCGGCAAACCTCGCTCATGGGGGCCCTCACTCACCCTTACTCACCCTCACTCACCCTCATCTTCACAGGTGAGGTGAGGGTGAGTGAGTTTCTTACCCAGAAACATTCATAAGTGTGAGGGTGAGTGAGGGCCGTGAGGGCTGTGAGGACCGAGCGTGCGTGAGGCGTTAGATTGCGTGAGGGCCGCGAGGGCGGTGAGTGCGTGAGGGGCGTGAGGGCCGTGAGGGCGGTGGGTGCGTGAAGGGCGTGAGTGTCATGAGTGCGTGAGGGACGTGAGGATGATAAGAGCGTGAGCAACGTGAGGAGCATGAGGGGCGTGAGGGGTATGAGTGCGTGAGGGGTTACATGTGAACGGACACAACCATGATTTCGTATACATTTATGCTTATTCCTTTGGTGAAACTGTTGCTGATGGGTGGTGGTACAAACATCAAGTATGATGAAGCGCCACACGAGGTCGCGTACTAGAGAGTACTAGAGAAATTTTTCTGCAGTTCCGATGTAACTTTCCGTCCGGACGAGGCGAAAATTAAGTGTTTCGCGTGCATTAGTTTTATCAGTTCAACTTTGATTTAAAAAATCATATCTGCTCACAAAAGATGAACGCAGGCTTGGAAATATACAACCCAGGAAGCACACAGTATTGCGCCGATATTGGCGTCGAATCGGAAAGATCACGCCGATACCATTTTCATCCAGCCGATGTCTGTGAAGAATCGAATGGGTCACGCGGAAGCCATGCGGACATTCCGTACTCCACGCCGTTTTCGGTTGAGTGTCAAGAGTGTTCTTTGTGAATCGGCTATGCCGGCAAGGTAATTCTATTTCTTCACCGCTTGAAATCCGGCGTTAAAAAAAAAAAGATAAATAAAATATTAAGCAAACCTGAATTTTCTTACATTTAGCCCAATAAAGGCCTCTTGCGCTGAACTTTTCGACAAACTGTGGCGCCCTCATCTTGGGTAGTACAAGCTCACGTGACTGGGCCTCGCTCTTCTTATATCACCTTTACTGAGATTTTAATTTTTTGCGTAGTTCTGAAAAAACAACGGTGCAAGACAATCAAAAGTGCCGGATTCATGCCACCCCCCACCCCCTAGGGTATGCGATTACTATCTCTGCGTGGTGACGTCAAAATACCTAACGTCCCGAAGCTTTTTCCTCCATTTTTTCTTCACTCGTGCAACGAAGTCTTTTGTATCATGCCCTCAGTGTCTCAAGACACTTACGCACAGTTGCGTTTGAAAGCGTTTGAGTGCGTTTGACGGCGTTGCGTCGAGAAATGAAAGCGAGTCACCGGCACATCCGTGCATAGAATGAGGCGTGGAATCCAATTGAAAGAATAGCTTGGCGTGAGACATAAGACGCATAATTTCTCGCAGCCGTGAGGCAGTCAAACTCACTCAAACGGAACTGTGCGTAGAGGTCGTTACCTTTAATCCATGCTTCGACGGCGTTCAATTTCTTTTTCGTTTTATTTTTTTGTTATTTTGCGTGTCGCGTTAAGGTAGGCATGCTTCTACATCTGTGGCAGGTTGAGACGCTCAGTTTTGTACTACCCAAACACAAGTCCTGACGAGTCCCTTCCCGCGGCTCTCCCTGAGCAGCCCAGGAGGCCTGTACAAAGCAGCAGAGAGAGATTAGCTGCAGAAGGTGCAAAAATTAAAACAGCAAGTCAACAGACTGGAGCAGTAAAGTAGGCGACAAAACCTAGAAATCCACGGGCTGCCACAAAGTGATAATTAAACCCAACTTAGCATAATAAACGAGCTAGCAACTGAGCTACAGCTACCGGAACTCTCCCAAAACAAAGTTGAAGGTCTTCACATGCTATTTCCTAAACCAGGTAAAACTCTGGATGTGCTCCTTCGATTCGTGTCACGTATTACACGTGATCAGTGGATGGCAAAGAATGGATTATTGACGAACACAAATTCCAAAGTGTATCTGCTTGACAATCTCACACCCCAAAACATGAAGTTACTTTAGATAATGAGGGTTAAAGCCGAAGAGAAACACTACAAGTTTGCGCGGTAGAAGAATGGTCAGATGTTTGTGCGTAAGGCACAGGGAAAGCGGCAAAATCAGTATACAGTGTAAAGCAGATGTAGATAATATCTGCCGAATCAGTGCACGTTAGAAGCTTTCTAGATATATATTTTTATTTTTATTTTCCGACGGCAGAACCAAATATAACTGATTACCATGACAGCACATCTTTTAATCTTTTTGTGCAGGGTCCTTTTTTGCGTAAATTTTGGAGCACAGTCGGAAGCCTTTTTGGAATTCCAAAAATAAGATACCTTGCAAACTAACGTTTGATGGTATTCAGTACAGTGATGCCCGTTTGGAGAACAAATTTAATTCATATTTCTTATGTGCGGATTTGTCACTGCAGTCACGTGGGTCAAAAGAGAGCTTAGACAAGTATATTTCATTTGCAGTCAAAGGCTCCAGCTTCCTGTACCCAGCTGATGAACAAGGAATATGGTTAATCCTTAAATTTTTAATATAAATTATAAATACAGCAGCCGCAGCAGATGATAACAGGGTACACCATTCATAGCTGCCACTCATCTTTTGCGTTCTCCTCTGCAGCATATATGTAACATCGCATTAGCCACTGGCACTTTTCCGGATGGAATGAAAATTGCAAGATTTGCTGTTTTGCACAAAGATGGTTCTTTTGACAACAATAATAACTATAGTCCCATATTCGTACTTTTGTTTTCAATAGTATTAGAAGATCTCATAGAAAAACGCTTCAGCAAGTTTTTGAATGATAGAGATGTTTTTGGAATGCGGCGATATGGTTTTCAAGAAAAAAAAGTCAACAGAAATGGCACTACATATTATCCAAAAAAAATTAATAAATAATTTTGAAAGATAAACTATTTACCACTGGAATATTTCTTGACTTTAAAGAAGCGTTTGATTCCATTAAACAAGATATATTGTTTCATAAACTACCGTACCGTTTTATGAAATTCGAGGTGCTGCTTCGATCAGATTTGGTACGTAGTGACTTACCTTGTCGCTCACAATATACGTGTTTTGAAGGATACCGGTCCAAGCCAGAACAAATTGCGTATGGGTTCCACAGACGTCTATTTTAGTTCCTCTTATTTTTTATTATTCATATTAATCATATAGGACGTATACCAAACACCCCTGAAATACTTTTGTATGCTGACGATACAAGCTTATATTCTTTTGGTCCATTTTTACGTGATCCTGCGGCCCTGCGTCATCTCGTTCTCCATCCGGGCAAACGTGTGGTAGTACGATGCCACGTATGTCATCACAGACTTCTCGTCGGGCTTGTTGGTGTCAACGTCTGCGAGCGTATTATGGCAGGAAAATATACGACACTGCAAATATTTCCAGTATCAAACACTCATTCTTAAGTATGAATTTTAAAATAAATTTCAGATCGTATATTTGGATATCGACAATATAAAGAAGACTCTTAAAATATGTTTAAAGACATTACCGTTAAATACTGCGGAAGCACCCACTTCATTGAAGCGCCAACTACTAACATCTCTCAAATTTGGAAATTCTGCAAATTAAATGTTAAGCGCCCTATTTGACGGGGCAAGCACCCATGTCTAGATTAACCCAGTTTTCAGTGAAACTGAGGTGGGCGCTCCCCAGTATTTTATGCTATTTGCCAATTATTCTTCTTATATCTGGAAACATTCTGGGTGTCTTCATAAAGCAAAATGCACAAGTAGGCTAAAACAGTAAAAGCTACCAACTTGTCCTTACCATTGGCCAAAAGAAAGCACAGTGCATTCATGCTTTCTCAATAAGTATGATTCTGA
Organism: Ixodes ricinus; assembly: GCA_037355805.1. Lineage (NCBI taxonomy): Eukaryota > Metazoa > Arthropoda > Arachnida > Ixodida > Ixodidae > Ixodes > Ixodes ricinus. The sequence goes on from JAZHYW010016204.1 coordinate 26,581, forward strand.
TATTTAGCAAAGCTACCTGCACATTCATTACTCTGATAATTTTAAAATACAAGATCAAGAACTTTCACCGAGCCTCTCAAACTCCTAGATGTCAAGTTAAATTGGTTGAACGAATATTCAGGCGGCGCAAAGCTGATGCCACGAAGTAAGGCAACTTGTCTCACTATTGTAGACAGGCAATTTTGGCAGTGCAGTATGGCTGGTAACCTGGTGGGCCTTTTAATGTTCATTGCAGAGTGCCGATCACGCATAAACAAGAAGGAAAAGTGAATTGTGATACAAGATCACTGTCCCTTTTTGTTTACCAAAGGAACCACTTTTCCCGTTGCGATCTGGATGAGCATCGTACCGGCGTGCCAGCGTGTACCACTACTGCCCGATACACGTTGAGGACCCCAGGCTAGCAGTGGTGCTGCACTGGCTAAATATCTCATCTACAGCATAAACCAGTGTCACTGCACCAAAAAGGCATTCCAACCTTACGCTGTATAAACACAAACGTTAATACATAAAACTGAAAGAATAAAACACGGAGGACAATCACAGGACAACCACTTTATGATGTTCATACGGCATTATGGCATCACGGTGTTAAATGTTAATGTTAAATACCCCCAATGTTAAATATCAGAATCATACGTATTGAGAAAGCATGAATGCACTGTGCTTGTCCTCCGTGTTTTATTCTTTCAGTTTTATGTATTCATGTTCAACCCGCTCGCCTTTACCAGACAAACGTTAACTTTGTTGTTTTTTGTTTTGTTTTGTTTTTTGCACCAAACCTAAAACAGAATTGTTTACACTTACTTTTCTACAATGGTTTCATCTGCACCCCCAACTAGTACCGTGAACCTTGTACATATTCCCAAACATTTTTCTCAGACAGAAGCAGAAAAGGGGGAGGGAAGACTGCCTCCTCCTCCTCCTCCTCCCCAAGACAATTTTTTTATAGAAAGGGCGCACATTAGTTTTAACACAGGAAGTGTTAACGTCACAGCAATGTCACCTTGATGTCAGAGTGTAACATGACACCATGTGGATGTCATGACATCACAGTCTACGTCAACGGTGCAACTATGACGCAATGGTGACGTCACCAGTATGTCACGGAGACGTCACCGTGATGCCATAATGCCATGTGAACATCATAACGTCATTGCCACATGACATTATGACGACGTCGTCAAGACGTCCCATCGTGATTACATCATATGGACGTCACCTTGACATTCACGTGATGTCAAGGTGATGTCCTGGTGAGTAATGATATCATGATGTCATGCGACGTCACAGTACCTCATGTAATTTGGTTACCGGCACCATCACGTCACACGATGTCTTGAGGTCACATGACACCGTGACATCATATGACATTATGGCGCAATGTGACACCATGACATCATAAGATGTGGTATTTATTTTCTCGCGGTAAGGTGAAGGTACATGACATCACGTGACTGTGACATCACGACGCTGGGACATTGCAGTGTCACGTGACGTCATGATGTCACGTGATAACACAGTGTCACGTAGAATTACGATGTCACTTGACACCATGATGATGCATGACATCATGAAGTTATGTAAATGTCATGTATATGACGTGACTTTTTCATGTCACGTGAGATATCGTGCGACACCGTGACGTCACATTACATCATGACGTCGTACAATGCCGATTACGTTACCTCATGATGTCACACAGAGATACCATGTATCCAGGCAGCTCATTCACAACATTCTGTGCTCCCCTGTCTTTATCAGCATGATCAAGCTATACTTCGTTTCACCTTACGTCCAGACTCTGCCGACGCCCTGCGAAGTAATGTGGCCAATCAATCAGAGTCAAAAGCGCGAGTCACTGGGCCTTTTTTGTTTATGATTGGCTGAGCGATGATATAACACGTACTGAAACATGGCGAACATCATGATGGTGCGCTTTTGAAACCCTCTGATTGGTCCCATCAGCTAGCAGCGTCGGCTGCGTCTGCACTTAAAGGGGCCCTGCAATCATATTTAAGCGTCTACCTTTTTTGCGGTTTCCACGTGTTTTGGGGTTCGGGCAAGCCAGCGGGCACGGAGAGAGTAACTAAACATCAGTGCTTCATATTTTAACCGGGCGACGCGAAAACCTCCTCCACCTACGGGGGCGACCCGCGGTGCCGAAAGCGCGTGATATGTGACGTCTTAGGTCCTGGGCTTACTACTGGTCAGTGCCGCTAAAAGCTTCTTTTTAGTCGAGATACAAAATATAAGTGGCGCGAGCCGTTTCAATTATTTATAAAAGTAGTTTTGTTCAGTATTTTAGATCTGAAAAGAAACAAATGCAGTTTATAAAGTACGGAAACAAGAAATGACCCGTCGACATACCCGCCACCAAGCGGTGGAAAAGGCGGCGCATACTAGAAAGGTGTAGTGGGATCAAGCACCGACGACCGGCGAGCGTAGAAAGGTCCCGGATGTACGCGGCGGCGCTGCAGTCGAGGATCCGACCGGTTCCGATCGTTCCGAGGGCCTTCGGCGAGCAGCTTTGGCTTGCAGGTTTGGCCCTTTGGCGGTATGGCGGCACGAAGTGGCTCCGTTCTGAACTGATCTTTACCCCGTGTTTGCTGTCGTTTGTGGACAATGAAGTGTCATGCCGAATTTGTGTTTAATCTCGCAGCAAATGCAATGCGAGCCGCCCTGGCTGCCCGCTTCCTACAGCCTATCCAGAACATGCTTTAGTGGCGCCCTCTCGAGCTGTCGACACGGAGTGCGACAGCCGTGAGCGCTCGCTGAGCTCACTACCCCTCCTCTAGTTCACGGCCACTCAAGCACCCAAGGAGGTCATGAAGGAGGTTATTTTTCGCTTGTTTTTGTAATTTTGATTTGCCTATAACTTTTAAAATAAAGCGAAATTCGAGAAAAGAAAAGTTTCATTAAGTTACTACGTTCAGTACGCTCAGGTTTGGTGCAAAATAAAAACCAGTAAAAAGGTCCTTGCAGGGCCCCTTTAAGGCGAATCGAAGTATAGTTTAATTTTTAGAAAGATTTGCATCACCACTGGTGATATTGCAATTATTTTGATCAGTGACGTCAAATTCGTTCGCAAGATTAAATCTACCTGTGATTCCACTTCCACCCCCAGCCTGACCCATAAACCTGCCCCTGGACAGAAGCCGTCCCAACCTTCGGCGTCGAGAAGCCTTGGGATGCCCAGTTCCATCTGCGCAACATTGAAGGCGTTATCGAGGTTGACAATGTGGTCGGCCGGCTGCAGCGCGTCGTAGTCAATCAGGTCCGGCCGATGCGCATGGATCAGCGCGTTGAAGCCCATGCCGCTGCACCAGCTGGAGCTGAAGTCTTGGATGTTCACCGACGGATACCTGGACGAGTCAGAACACCGCACTTTAGCTTCACCTTTAAAGAAAATGTGCGGTAAACATAATGCCCGTCTTTACACCACTGTGTGCGAAGAAGTGACATTAATACCTATTATTGGGTGTAGTTCCATTTTATGAATACCGCTCTTATTTTACTAGACCACACACCACACAGTCTTGTGGTCACCGAGGTATGTAGGGAAGTGAACGCACACACGAGTTCTTGACTAAGACTAAATCGGAGACCGTGACGACTGGTGCTTTAGATGCGATAGTAGACGCAAGCCAAGTTCTACGGACAGGAATGTGTAGTGGTGTACCGCGCCAACCAAAGAAGACAAAACTGCCTGGCAAGAGCCAAATGCGCGCACGTTGCCTGATGCCACGCAGTCGTCGATGCGCAAGCGCCCGTGAAACAAAGGTTGTTTCTTTGCCTGGCACAAAGCCGATGTCACGAACGCAGGTGAGAGGTCCTTTCAAAATTGAAGAAGTAGTGGCACAAAATCAAAAATGCATTGGTTTAACTTAGAATTAATCTTAACGTTAGCCCACTAAATTTAAACCTTGGCCACTACATTTAGCTGAAAGTTAGCCCACTTAATTTAGCTTATTGTTGGCCCACCAAATTTAGTTCAATGATAGCCTGTTAACATTCAAGATTAAAATTTAGCTCAATGTTAACCCTGCTAATTTCAGCAGAATGTTAGTCCAATCAATTTAGCTAAACATTAGCCCTCTGAATTTAGCTAAACTTTAGCCAGCTAAATTTAGCTGATTGTTAGTATAGCAACTCCGCTCAATTCCGAAGATTTCGGGATAATGAGTGATCTGGCATTAAAAATCACTACTAAATGACAGTGTATCATTTGCATCACGAAAAATGTGATGTATATTGTTAAATCTTGCTTTAAACACGAGCAGAAATCGAAACCGAAAATTCGGCTTCGTTTGGTAACATTGGCCTTGGGCTGCCAAGAACATGGCTATCACGTGGTACGATATGTCAT
>JAZHYW010016205.1:0-23214 GCA_037355805.1 Ixodes ricinus
GGCTTTGATATTCCTTTTGATGATAGTATCCACAGCTACCAGTAGGGCATATGACTCTGCAGAAAAGATGGTGGCTCGGTTGTTGAGCCGCTTTACAATACTGCATGACGGCCCGACTACAGCACATCCAACACTGCTGCTCCCCTTTGTTCCATCCGTGTAAAACTGTACAAAGTTTCTGTAGTTTTCGGCGATTTGGAAGAATTCTTGCCTAAGATCTTCCGCTGGTACATTCTTCTTGTCATACTTGGAAAGAGAAAAATTAATCGGAATAGGTGTGATGTTCCAGGGTGCGACTGGGCTAGGCAACGTTGCTACCGGACTCGATAAGTCTATTGCAAAATTCTTGGCCTCAGATTTAAGGCGCAGAGGAAAAGGAGGTACAACAGAGGGTTTGTTCTGGTACGTCCTTTCATACCGCGTGTCCAGAAACACTTCAAGTGCAGGATGTCGGGGCACAGACCGAACTCTTAAGTGATACTGAAGGCCCAGGAAGAGACGTCTTTTTCAAGAGAGTATTCATTAGATTCAGCGTAGAGACTGGAAACAGGAGAGGTCCGGAAAGCCCCGGTCGCAAGTCGCAATCCTAGGTGGTGGACAGGATCTAAGACCCGAAGAAGAGACGGCCGTGCCGAGCCGTACACCATGCAACCATAATCTAATTTTGATCGAACAAGGCACTGATATAAACGCAGCAGGCATCTTCTGTCACTGCCCCAGGACTTGTGTGAAAGAACTTTTAAAATATTCAATGCTAGTAGGCATTTCTTTTTTAGTTGCAAGATGTGACTACGAAAGCTAAGTTTCTTATCAAAAATTACCCCTAAAAATTTATGCTCAAGATGTACGTTTAGAGTCTGACCTCCCAAAGTTAGAGTGGGTTCTGTAATGATACCCCTTCGAAGAGAAAACAGAACACATACGGTTTTCTCTGCTGAGAAACGGAAACCATTCTCATCTGCCCAACGTGTCATTCTATTAATACCTAGTTGAACTTGGCGTTCACAAATAGCTAAATTACACGAAGAGCAGGAAATTTGTACATCATCAACATAAAGTGCATAGGAGAGAGATCGGGGAAGAATCTGTCCAAGAGAGTTCATTTTGATCAAAAACAAAATAACACTGAGCACCGACCCTTGGGGGACACCATTCTCCTGAACAAATGTTTCAGAAAGTGTCGTGCCCAGTCTTACTTGGAACGAGCGCCCATCGAGGAAGCTCTTGATAAGAGCTAGCATTTTTCCACGAATTCCAGCTGAAACTAAATCACTTAAAATTCCGTACCGCCATGTGGTATCATATGCCTTCTCAATATCAAAAAACACCGATACACAATGCTGTTTGTTAACAAAGGCGTCCCTGACCATTTTTTCTAGGCGAACAAGGTGATCAACAGTTGATCGCCCTGTCCGATACCCACATTGAAATTTATCGAAGAAGTTTTTCTGCTCTAAGAAATACACCAATCTAGAGGTTACCATTCGTTCAAACGTTTTTCCAAGGGAACTGGTGAGTGCAATGGGTCTGTAGCTGGAAGGTAATGATGGGTCCTTTCCAGGCTTTAGCAAAGGAATCACAATTGCCCTTTTCCAGAGAGTGGGGTAAGCTCCACTGCTCCATACACAGTTAAAAAACAATAGGATGGTATCTAATGTTGCAGGATGTAAGTGCTGAAGCATACTGTAATGAATAAGGTCTGGCCCCGGGGACGAATTCCTTCCCTTGTTAAGGGCGATCATCAGTTCCACAGGGGTAAACGGTCGATTATAAGCCTCGTTAAAGCCACCGGTACATTTTATTGGTACTTTCTCCTTGGCAGCCTTGTATTTTAGAAATGTGTCTGAATAACGGTCAGATCCCGAGACAGACTGGAAGTGTTCACCAAGAATATTTGCCTGCTGCTCTAGTGTGGGAACACTGCTGCCATCTAATGTAAAGAGAGGGATAGTAAATGCACGGTAATCACCTCTAATTCTATGAACCCTGTCCCATACGACTTTTACGCCTGTGGAACTGTTGACGGAGGAAGCATACGACATCCACGTGGTTTTTTTGATTGGCGTCTTACATTGCGGGCCTTAGCGCGTAGCTTTTTAAAATTAATGACATTTTCAACAGTTGGGTAACGGCGCACAATTGTCCATGCACAGTTTTGCCGCTTACGAGCTAAGCTACACTCCTCATTCCACCAAGGCTTGGGTTTTGATGGTAAACGTCCCGACGTTTTCGGAATAGAGCGCTGTGCTGCTTGGACAATTACATTAGTCAGCACTTCACAGGCTTCTTCAACATCTAAGCTAGCTAGTGTATCTGAGTGCAACTCCGACTCCTTTTTAAAGGTGGCCCAGTCAGCCTTTTCCAACTTCCAACGCGGAGTCCGAGTTTGTAATGACTTGAAAGAGACTGTGCTTTTTAAAACAATGGGGAAGTGATCGCTACCATAGGGATTCTGGTCTACACTCCACAAGAAGTCAGGCAGCAACGAAGCACTACCAATGGAGAGGTCGATCGGAGTCGATGATAAGGATGAGGCGCTAAAATAAGTTGAAGTACCAGTGTTAAAAAGACAGAGGTTTCGAGAAGTTAAAATTGATTCGATTATTTTTCCACGAACATCAGTTCGATTCCCACCCCACAGGGTATTGTGAGCATTAAAATCCCCCATCAAAAGAAAGGGCTTTGGGAGTTGATCTAAAAGAGAATGAAGTTCTGCACTTTTTATAGCTTGTGAGGGTGATAAATATAGCGAACAAACAGAAATGGCTTTGTGTACAAGAACACGCACTGCCACTGCTTCTAAAGGAGTGTGTAAGGGTATGGCCGTACAAGCAGCCAGCCTCGGAACTACTATCGCTACTCCTCCAGATGATATAGAAGCTTTCAGGCGGTCCTTCCGGAAGACAATAAAATTTCGGAGGAAGTTTGTGTGTGTGGCATTTAAATGTGTTTCTTGTAAACACAGGGCTGCAGGTTTGTGTTCCTGCAGAAGATACTCAACGTCATCAAGGTTAGTGAGTAATCCCCTGCAATTCCATTGAAGAAATGTTGCAGCCATGTGTTGGAGATTCTTACTTTGGGGGTGTTATTTGTTGTTTGCTTTTATGGCGGGCCTTGGGAGTCTGCCACTCCATGTCGTCTGTGTCAGACGCATGAGAGGAGGCCTGTGTACTCTCATCCATGGGTTCTGGGTCCTGTGGCGAGGCCTTCCCAGAAGGTATAGAAAGACTCTGGCCACGAGGCGCCATGCCTCGGCCACGACCACCTCCAGCCAAAGAGGCGGCGGAGGTGCCCGGCAGGGAGGCACCGGCGACCTCCTGTTCTTGCCCTTTGGGTGCTGAAGTGGCACAGGAACCATGCCGCTCCTTGGATGCGGATGTCCTCTCTTTAGAGCGTGGGCCCCTCTCCCTTGAAGGGGATCGCGGGCTACGGACAGGCTTGGCCGTCGCCGACCCATCCCGTGAAGGGGATGCCGTCTGTGCTCCCTCACCACTAACTGGGACAGACTGCTGCCCCTTGAGAGTGGGAGGAGTGGTCGTCTGGCTGGAGGAGGCATTAGCTCCCCCAGCTGATACTGCACGCCCGGGCAGCTCGATTTTAAGCTTGGGCGTGGGGGACTGCTGTGGCTTCCGATAGTCCAGAAAGGACGTCTGGGTAGCCACCGCAACCTTCAGTGGTGCATGTCCCCGCTGCACCACCTGCGCGTAGCCGCCCTTTCGCAAGAAAGCGAAACGGCGACGTGCTTCTTGGTATGACAAGTTTTCTTTTACTTTTAGTGTCAGAACTTCTTTCTCATCTTTCCATACCCTACATGATCTGGAGTATGCCGGGTGGGCCTCGTTGCAGTTTGCGCACTGCGCGCTGTTTGTGCAGGAATCTGTCTTGTGGTCGGTTTTACTGCATTTCGCGCATGTGGCTTTCCCGCGACAGTTCTGAGAGCCATGTCCGTACCTCTGACACTGGAAACATCTCCGGGGGTTAGGGATATACGGCCGAACCCTGCAGTGGAGGTATCCGGCCTTGACAGCTTCAGGAAGTGTGGTGGCTTCAAATGTTAGAACGATGTGTTTCGTTCTTATCTCCTGCCCGTCTCGTCGCATGCAGATACGCCTTGCGGCCACGACTCCTTGGTCAGAAAGACCTTCAGCAATTTCGTTGTCTGTTGTCTCTAGAAGGTCCTCCTCAGAGATAACTCCCTGGATCGTATTCAGTGTACGATGTGGTGTGACTGACACCTTATGGTCAGACACTGAATTCAGTGCAAGGAGCGCCGTACTCTGCTCGCTGGTCTCAATTTCTACCAGAAGGTCGCCAGAAGACATTTTTTTGGCTTTGAAGCTCTTTCCTACAACATTTTCAAGTACTTTCGCAACGAGGAAGGGCGATAATTTTGAGAGCTGTTTGTCACATTCGGAGTGAATGACCAAAAACTTTGGGTACTTGGATTGGTTTGCTGGAGTCTTGTCTGGGATTGAAACTTCGGTGCGGACTCTTTTGGGAGCCCGATCAAGTTGGTTTTGCCTGGAACCCATAAAAATGGGGAGGTTTTCGGAAACCGTGGCGCACCGCCCACCACCGAGCCCAACAAGGGGGTAGGTAGCACCCCATAGCAAGTATAGCTTGGCTGGGTATGCTACGCTACCAGTGCTACCCAGTAACTATAACCAAGTGTGGTTCAAGAAAGGTATCTGTCGCCACCCAAGGTTAGCCCTTGCCGCCTAAGGAGGTGAAAAAGGAAGGAAGAGAGTGTAGGAGAAAAGAAAGAAAAAAGAGGTGGAAGGAAAAGTGAAAGAAGGAAGAACAGGGTAGAAGAGGCGACTGACTGAATCATCCTGGTCGGGCCAAGCCAGGACACCCGTCTACGAGAAGCAGGGGCCGAAGCGGTGTATTGCCTCGCCCGGGGGGCCCCGAAGGGTCCAAACAAACCCCGGGCTCAGCTCAACCACCAGGGTCCCCTTTTCCCCGGACACGGGTACGCCACGCACAGCCAGACGTGGGTGGGCGAACCCACATGGCTCGGGGTTCGTAGTGACGCCACTCACCAAGCACCTACTATAAAGTAGGTGCCCCCTGCGTGCGGGTATGGTGGCCCACGTGGCTGGGGTCCGTGGTGACGCTACTCACCAAGCACCTAGCACCTAAGGTGCAGGCGCCCCCTGCGGGTCTGCAGAGACGGTTGCGAAATATTTCCTAACACCTCTCTGGTTGCACGAGACACGTGCAGCCAGGAAGGAATTTCTGACGTTCTTCCGGGAAGCTTCACTAGATGAGTTCTCGATAACCGGGTTTATTAAAAGGCTATTGTTGACCGAGAAAGTAAAATATTTCCTCCTCACGACATGTTCTTTCTCTGGGCATCTCAAAGCGTTGATTGCTCCTGAAAGACCCAGACACACGGTTAAGATTGTCAATTAATTATGATAAGACTAATAATAATAATAATAATAATAATAATAATAATAATAATAATAATAATAATAATAATAATAGTGATAATAATAATAGTAATAATAATAATAATAATAATAATAATAATAATAATAATAATAATAATAATAATAATAATAATAACAATACAAGTTGACGGCGACCTTTCCCTTCGAAATATTTTAATGCATGAAACGCATTATAGGAAACTGGTGAGGGGTTCGGAGGGAAAATAGGTGTTTCACGTGATGTATATTTCCCGCTAAATTTAGTAGGGATATTGAATAGTTCTATAGGTCACGTGACGTCAGGTCACGTGACGATAATTCCCCCCCCCCCTCTAAATCTAGCAGGAAAACTGGACTGATGTCGAGGTCACAACATGCCAATTTTCCCGCTAAATTGGGCGGGTAACGGAATTGGTGTATACACCCAGTGTCGATTTACCGCTTAATTTAGTGGGAGGCTGAATTGATGTTTTGCCCACAAGACGTAAATCTTCCACCAAATTTTGCAAGGAAACTAAGTTAAACTATTGATCAGGTGCCGTCAATTTCTTCAGAGTGTCGTCAGGTAGACGTCACGGGACGCCATTTTCTCTCGCTAAATTTAGCGGAAAATGCACCGATGGGCAAACGTATGGACGGACGGACGGACGGACAAATGTTCGGGATAGGGTAGCGTTAGAAAACATTTCATTCTTTAATACTAATAGTAATAAGGGTAATATTAACAGTACTATTAATATTGATAACGGTAATAATATTAATAGCTCTGTTAACTATGTGTGTATAGTGAGAGCTGAGGGAAAATGTTTTCCAGTTTGATTGCTCCTGACTCCTAAGCCCACTTCAAGCACGAAATGAAGCGAGAACCCAATCGAGGTTTCATTTCGGCGTAGGCAACACTTTCTATGGGTAGACATAAGTTTATTTTTCGATCTAATATCAAAGAATCACACTTCTGCACCTCCTTCTTTCCCACCCTACTCCCTACAACATAAATACCAGCGGCGCCCGGTTGTTTCCTTCCCAAAGTGCCCGAAAATAACGAAAACACCGCCAACTTCCCATCGTCACGGCGGCGACACTCCCGGCGGCTCAAAGCATGTTGTATGGCTTCCACCCGGGAAGCGACGCCATTCCTTTGTGCGGGAATTTCCGGCGCTTCTCCTTGGCTTCCCGAGCACGAAACTAGCGCAAACATGTGTGGTCCTCCAACAAACGAGGCGCCGAGGTGCGAGCTTCGCGCTTCTTCCTCCATGATCCGCTTGCCTCAACACGGGAAGACGCACGACTCATATTCTCTCCGTTTCACCCCAAGATGGACCACCGAGAAGGCTACCAACCATCCCAGCCAATCCAGGGCCGTGAACATATCGCGTGACCACTCGATCCGCGCGTCATCGCTGCGCCCTTCCCAAAGGTCCACGTGACGCTCACGCAGCATTGAATTGGCATTGATGGCTCGCAACGTCCTCTTCGGTCCATCGTTCCGTCGCAAGATGGAACGGGGTATAGGCCATTTGCAGTTTTCTCCAAATGTCATCGCAGCTGTACGCCTGTTTTTTTGTGTGTTTCTTAGTTTTTATTGTTTCTTTGTTTTTTCCTCCTTCGGGAAGCTCCCTGGCTCCGGCGGATGTTTGCCGTACTGTGTTAGCCGCGCTCGGCATGTGTGTGCGCGCGTTCGCGTAACGTGGGGAATCCTCTCCCGTGGACCAAGAGAACAACAATGGCAAACATTGGCGACGCAGCAAGGGGAATCGGAAGGAAGCTCTCTAGTCTCCGCTCGCGCGTTTGTCTATAGGCGTGGCACTGTGTGCTCTCCCATGGCTCGCTTCTTTTTGCCTGTTCCTTTTGTTCTCTTGGCACTTCCAACCTTTTTTTGTTTATTTCGTATTCATTGCTACTGGTCCCGCCTTTGTTTACCAGACTCTTTTCTCTTTCGTCGTCGTTATGTGCTTCCTCGCTCCCAGCCTGTGGGCTTTTCTCAATCGTTCTTTTATTATTTCGTTGTCACGGCCGTTGTTTCTGCCCTCCTTCCAGTCTTTTGAAAACACACAAACGCATTCCTGTGTTTTGTTTTGTTTTACTTCGAGGACCTCTCAGTACATTCTACTTTACTTTCTACGCTATTACGGCCTCTTGTGGATCTCCTTCTTCTTTCCAGTGTTTGCGTGTGCCGTACACATATTTTGGTCCCGATTGTTTACTTTTAGTAGTTTCTCTGTGTCCTCTCCTCAGAGGCGCGCTGCTTCTTCGACACTGGCCTCACCCAATCTCCTTGAGCCTTTCTTTGGCAGACGGGACGTCACCCAAGTTCTACTCGGCAAGTCTGAACAATGAGAGAACGCTCTCTTTATCGCGATCATGCTTTTCCCCGTAGGGACCAAGTGCTAGTGTCCCTTTTTGCGCAAGCTCCACATTATTCCAAGGAACTATCGCATGAGTGCCAGTTCGCGGAAGTTTACCGTTGTTTACCGAGCGGAGAAGAGATGGAAGCTCAGGTCACGCCGTTGGAGCAAATGGCGGGTTTATCATTCCCTGTAATTTGCACATTCCCTACATAGCAGAAGCGTTCATTTTTTTTTATTCTCGGTTTTAAACGACTTATTTTTTGGATGTCCCGGGCGTATTCGAATAAAGAACATTACCGTTATAGTTAAAAAAAGTAATAAAATGTTATATTTACGTTAAGTTCAAATATTGTTTGCTACTTCCAAATGTTTTATGCTACAATTCTGCTCTGAATGACTGCACAGTCACTTGCAGATTAGAAAGCACTGGACGAGTTTTCTGAGAATGGCATTACTGCTCCACGGCCAGTACGAGTGCGGCATGGGTCGATAATGACCCCGAAATGCGAAGAAAAGAGCGTAAGTATGACAAGCCAAACCACGACCCGCGCTTTTTCTTTTTTGCTGTAAGCCGCCAAAGATTAAATAGAACCGAAAGAGAGATAACAAATTAGTCGGTTGAATATCGAGTAGACAATTCCAAGACTGATCACGGTGTTATAAGTCATACTTTGGCCTTACAAGTTTAAGGATACCTATTCTGAAAGACCTACCAGACATGTACACGTTATTCATATCAGCTGTAACTAAATACCGTTACTCGCTACTCACGTAAAAAAAAAAAAAAGTTACGTTTTTTCTTATTGTTATTATAAAAGGAACGCGGTATCTCAGGATGAAAGTAGCGCGTTATTTTGTCGATACTCTAAGTGTGTTTTCCTAGGAGCAGTAGCCACTTCCGATATTTGTCGTCGTTAATAATTCCCTGCTTTTTAACGAGCTCATTCGGGGGTTGCTGTGGCTATACTGACATACCGTGTACATTTTTCTCTCTGTTATATCGAGAGTTTTCTCGTCGTGCACATTACAAGCGCGAGTCTGTTTGAGAACTGGGGGGCGTACTTATGTTGTTCACGTTCCCTTGCAGAATTATTTAAATAACGTTACTCGTTACATCATCAAAAATAACGCAAAAACGGCACTCGTTTTTTTATCTGAAAATGTCACTAGGCCGCCACTTTGTTACTGAAAAAAAATTAATTAGGTACAAGTAACGCGTCGTGTGCATGTCTGGGACCTACACACAGTTTTATTCCATATGTAAGCAAATTACTGGCTAAAATGACGATTGCTCGCGCATTCCATACGCATGCTGATGCCGTGAAAGCGGGTATCAAGTCAGCATTTTGGCGTTTCTGAACTCATCTTCCCTTTCACATATGGTGAAAAAGAGCACAACAACCCCAATATTATTATATCAGAGACAGAGATGCCCCCGAATTATGTACGTGATATGGAGTATTTGTACAGGCGGGCGGCATATAACACCACGTCTGAACTTGTATATTACTTAAGGTCGCTCCGACTGCATGCAGTTTATTTATGTCGTACACTCCGACATGAGTTCCGCGTAATAGAGAAGCTGTTGTTCCATGAATAGAATATTTGTCAAATGGTGTATTTTCTGCTGTTCGCTCATCTAATCCGGAATATGTTTGTGACACATAATGCTTGCGCAAAAGACATGCCACGATGTAGCAGCCTGCAATCCCAATATACAATATCGGAAGAACCGTATTAAAGAAATTACACGTGTTGGTAAACGTGACATGGTGACAACGTAAGCCGCGCAAGCTAGACCCGAGAGTGACATCCGATAACGAGTCGCAAAATGGGCAGGGAAAAGGGTCAGGAAAGTAATGAAAATTTACTCGTTCGATGTCACAGCCGGAGTCTTTGCCATACTACATTTGCAATGTGAATTGTGTTTGAAAATTGCAGTCCAAGTCTCAGTACTTAAACACCATCACCAGCATCTACCAACCCGAAAACCTTCTCTACTTATGACGCTTCACCAGGCATAACCCAAGTACTGTCGGAAATTGTTTTTTTTTTTTTTACAATCTCTACGCGCATTTTTTGTAATGCATGAGTTAAATATAGAGGAATGCCTCAAATTCTAGAATTAATTTTCAGACTTTTGTTTTCTTCTTATGTTCGTGCCTAAATAAAACTAAAAATAAAAAAATAAAAATTTGTTTTTGGGTGTTTTTCCGATTTAGTAATGACACAATAGCACAGATTAAATATATCAAAAATGTAATAAAAGAAAACAGTACCGCGAAACAAAAAAAAATCAGTAATAACCATAATAATCCTTGTAGAAGGGGTACAAGGGGGACAAAGGACAAACACTAATCTCCAAACAAAGTTATGCGATTGGTGCGCGACCGAAAAAATCCGCCGGGTCCTCGTAACGAACCAAGGACCTCTATATTTCCAGTGGAGCACTCTACCAACTGAGCTAACCAGGACTTAGATGTTAGTAGAGCAAACAGGTTTTATCAACTGCCACCAGTCTAACACCAACACGGGTGAACGGCATGCGTTTTAAGGAGGACCAGGCCGGTTCTTTCGGTCACGCACCAGTCACCTAGTTTTGTTTGGAGATTTGTCTTTGTCCTTTGTCCACATTCTTCCCCTTCTCCAGGAATTATTATGCTTGCACCTTTGGAATAATTGCATTATCAACAGTAATACTTTTGTATGCATAAATGTAATTCAATTGGTCACACCAAAAGAAAAAAAAATCCTACACAAATTAAACCTTTTCAAGTTGTTGATCTGACTATCAAGACACCAGTAACTTATATAGCTTACACAATTTTGTAGTTTTTCGTATACAATCAAAGCAAACATATTATTAACTAAACAAAAACACTGACTATTCAAACAACTCATGTCAAACCAATAAACACAAAGCAGTTTATTTTATAGATGACAAAGAATAAAAAAACAATTAAACGCCAATATCCTTTAAAGTTTCAACATTTTAGCTTTAAAGTTGAAATGTTCAGGAACTAAGTTATCTCAGGATGTAAGTTAGTTCATTTGAAGGGCTCATCTACGTCGAAGCGGTCTTATGTTCGACAGTAAAAAAATTGGATATTTTTACACCCATTATCACATATATTACACCCCAAAAAACAGTCCGACGTACAGCACAATGGCGCTGAACCACAGGTACCAACTTTCACGAGCAGCTTGATCGGCGAGGTTGCGGTGATGTTTTTTTTTATATATTTAGTCTTATGCTTTCACTTTTTAATATGTTATGTCGCACTGTCATCAAGCCTCTTGTTAAGTTTAAGGCCGTCAGTTCGACGACTTTGCGCTGTGCGTCGAACTGAATTTTCGGGGTTTATTACATGCAACAAGGGGTGTAATGGCTACACCCTTTTTATAAAAGTGTGAAGTCAAATGCTTTCGAATCTACTGTAAGGCTACGCAGCTCGATATAACGGAAGCTACCGAAACTCAGTTTTCTCACTGCAACTGAAAATGAGCTACTTAGGGGCCGCTGCAGACAACCGCGTAGAGCAAATAAAAAAAAAACCTAAGCTGAATTTCGGTTTCGTTTTGTTCCACCAAGAAAGCTGACCGCTAAACCTATCACTTCGCCACGCATAAAATAAGTGTTCAACATTAGGCGCCTTTGTTTTTATGGTTTTTTCTAAGCCCGGATTTAAAACATGGTGACGAATTTGTGGTGGTCGACAGGCGTGTAAACAGGTGGTATCAATAATTGTTTCATTCCTCATCAGCTTGAATGTTTCTTCAGAATTACGTTAAATAGTGACAATAATGCAAAATATTGTTGTATGAAGTGTTTATTGACATCGGTTTTCAAGTTAGCTCTCCACCCTGTGTGCGTACTACAGGGATTACGTAGCTATGGTATCTGTATTTGCAGCCTCGTTCGTGTTCTCTTTTTTCGTTTTATTAAGGCATATTTTTTTCGTCGGCGAGTGGAATAGCCGCAATGCACGATCTCGGCGATCAGCTGAATCTCGACAATTCTGCCGTTATCATCAGATTGCGGTGACGACTCATTGCAATAATAAAACAGTGAAGTATATAATTTCTTTAAATTTTAGAACTTTGGGATGCAATGCCTTTTTTGTTTGTTGTTGTTTCGCGAGTAGCATCTTATGCATTAATCCAACAAATTAAAAAAAACGTGTCATAAAACAATCGTAACTTTTCTCGTGATCGCACCTTGTAGAGATATTTGGATTTAAGCCTTTCGTTTTTAACGACAATTCATTACGACTACGATGCGTGATGTGTGCAGGCCTGTATTGGGGCAGGTCACGTCACGCAGTACGAAGGTACGACCATCCTCGTCGATACGATGAGCTCAACTATACTAAACTGCAAATATACCTGTTATCACTCGCGAACGAGCTTCTGGTTCTTTTCTATTACCTGGAATCAAACAAAAAGTTCTTGGCGTCCTCGAAAGAGAAAAAAAATTACGTTAACGAATGGTAACACCAGATTTATACATTTCAGGACGTCATTTCTACGATTGACTTCGCACACACTCCTATGCAGTCACCAACAAGTAGAACATTCTATCAATATTGTCACGAATGACAAGTGATGAGGCGATAATAACTGAAGAAACTAAACGTTTAATGGGGCGAACTTGTGCCCAAAAATAAAAAAGGGAACAGAAGAAAGTAGAGCGTCGCGGGCGTCGAAGTCGGCGTGACAGCAGAATCGAACGCTGGGGCGAAACTGACTTTGGCTCACCACGCGAAACCCCTTATGTACACGCGCGGGCTTCTGGAATAATCGGCGTAGAAAGTTCGACGCGTAGAACATTCGGACCTCGAACAAGCAACAGGATTCGCGAATTTTCCAGAACACTAAATTGCAGGAATAAACAAAATACACGTCGCTCCCAGGAATCGAACCCTGGCTTTTCGCGTGGGAGGCAGGCGCGATAACCGTTAGGCCACGCGCGCGCTGCCTACTTGGCCAGCTGCGCGCGCGGCATTACTCCCCCTTTAAAAAGTGCATCGCCCCGATGCAGCACAAAACAAAACAAAGCAAACAAAAATAACGGTAAACTAAAGAGTCATTTGGAACACATAAGGTCCACAGTCCTATCGAGCGTAGTACGGCTTCATGCGCACGACGTGGACGACTTCTGGTCGTGGAGGGCGGCGTGATGAAGTCCGTGTTCCGTCGGGCATCACCTCGTAGTTCAGATCCCCGAGTCGACGAAGCACTTTGTAGGGTCCGAAATACCGTTTCAGGAGTTTCTCGCTGAGACCACGGCGACGAATGGGAGTCCAGACCCATACCCTGTCTCCGGGCTGGAAGTGGACGTCCCGACGGCGAAGGTTGTAGCGGCCAGTGTCGACGCGTTGTTGGGCTTTAATCCGGAGTCTGGCGAGCTGACGGACTTCTTCTGCCCGTTGGGCAACCACCTGGGCGTCGTCGCTTCCGTCGACAGCCGGTTCGTGGGGTAACATCGCGTCCAGCATTGTCGTTACTTTGCGGCCATGAACCAGTTGAAAGGGTGTCACCCCGGTGGTCTCTTGCACGGCCGTGTTGTAGGCAAATGTGACGTACGGCAACACTTCGTCCCATGTCTTGTGCTCGACGTCGACGTACATGGAGATCATGTCGGCGATGGTCTTGTTGAGTCTCTCCGTCAGCCCGTTGGTCTGCGGGTGGTACGCCGTGGTGCGACGATGGCTGGTGTGGCTGAGACGAAGGACTTCTTGCGTCAGCTGGGCCAGGAATGATGATCCACGGTCTGAGATCAGGACTTCGGGAGCGCCGTGCCGGAGGACGATGGACTCGATGAAAAACTTGGCAACTTCCACAGCAGTCCCTGCAGGAAGGGCTTTCGTTTCGGCGTACCGCGTGAGATAATCTGTGGCGACGATGATCCAGCGGTTCCCCGACGTCGACGGCGGAAAAGGGCCAAGTAGATCCATTCCGATCTGCTGGAAGGGTGCAGTTGGAGGAGAAATTGGCTGCAGGAGTCCGGCCGGCCTCATCGGAGGTTTCTTGCGTCGCTGGCACTCGTGGCATGATCGTGTGTATAGGTGGACGGTCTTGGGGAGCTTGGGCCAGTAATACTTTTCACGAATACGGGCCAGTGTCCGGCTGTAACCAAGGTGTCCGGACGTTGGGTCATCGTGGCAGGCTTGGAAGATCTCCTCTCGAAGGTCGGTCGGGATTACAAGCAGCCACGACAAGTTGTTGTCCTGGAAGTTCTCCTTGTAGAGTACACCTTGTCGCATGACGAAGGTCGACAGGGCTCGTGAGAAAACACGTGGTATGGTACTCCCGCGCCCTTCCAGGTGCTCTATTAGTGCGCGCAGCTCAGGATCGTCTCGTTGACGGCGTGCCATGTCGTCGGTGTTCACTGCGCCTAGGAAGCACTCGTCTTCATCGTCGTCGCTGCTGCCGGAAGGTGTTTCGACGGGCGCTCGAGACAGGCAGTCGGCGTCGCTGTGCTTGCGGCCTGACTTGTAGACCACAGTCATGTTGAACTCTTGTAGTCGGAGACTCCATCGAGCGAGGCGTCCTGACGGGTCCTTGAGGTTGGCAAGCCAGCAGAGCGAATGGTGGTCCGTGACTACGCGGAACGGGCTCCCGTACAAGTACGGACGAAACTTCGTGATTGCCCAGACGACCGCAAGGCATTCTTTCTCAGTCGTGGAGTAATTTGTCTCCGCCTTGGACAGTGTCCGACTTGCGTAGGCGATGACTCGCTCGGTGCCTTCTTGTAGTTGAACCAGTACCGCGCCAAGTCCCGCGTTACTTGCGTCCGTGTGGATCTCGGTTTCCGCATCCTGATCGAAATGTCCAAGAACAGGAGGAGTCTGGAGTCGTCGCTTCAGCTCGTCGAATGCCTGCTGCTGCTCTTCGGTCCATTCGAACTTCTCGGCGTCCTTCGTAAGGTTTGTGAGCGGTGCAGAAATCCTTGCGAAATCCCGAACGAAGCGCCGATAGTAGGCACATAGTCCAAGGAACCTGCGTACGGCCTTCTTGTCTGTCGGCGCTGGAAATGCTGCGACAGCGCGAGTCTTTTCTGGGTCCGGGCGAACGCCTTCGTTACTAACCACGTGACCTAGGAACTTCAGTTCGTCATAAGCGAAGCGACACTTTGACGGTTTGAGGGTGAGTCCGGCGGTTCGTATGGCTTGGAGAACAGCTCGGAGTCGTCGCAAGTGCTCGTCAAAGTCGCCGGAAAACACTACGACGTCGTCGAGGTACACGAGACAGCTCTGCCACTTCAGTCCTGCCAGTACGGTGTCCATGACACGCTGGAAAGTTGCTGGCGCCGTGCATAGGCCGAAAGGCATCACCTTGAACTCGTACAGGCCATCCGGCGTGACGAAAGCTGTCTTCTCTCGGTCCCGTTCGTCGACTTCGATTTGCCAGTAGCCGCTCTTCAGATCCATCGATGAAAAGTATCGAGAGTGGCGCAGCCGGTCTAACGTGTCGTCGATGCGGGGGAGTGGATAGACATCTTTCTTCGTTACCGCGTTCAGCTGCCGGTAGTCCACACAGAACCTAAGCGTTCCGTCCTTCTTCTTAACCAGTACGACTGGAGAGGCCCAAGGACTGCTTGAAGGCTGGATTATGTCGTCGTTCAGCATCTCTTGAACTTGCTCCTGGATTACCTCCCTTTCTTTTACGGAGACTCTGTACGGCGATCGATGCACAGGGCGCGCGTCGTCCTCGGTAATGATGCGGTGCTTCGCAATGGCGGTTTGGCGTACCTTCGACGATGTCGCAAAGCAGTCGGTGTACTCAGCGAGGAGGTCGATCAGCTGCCGTCTTTTTGGACCCGGAAGCTTAGAGTCGATGTCGAGCTGCGCTGGCGACGTACTGTCTTGCTGAGGTGGCGAGGATTCGTCAGTAATGGCGGCGATTTTGGCGGAGTTTCGGAGTTCCTCGACGTGGCCGACGGCTGCACCTTTCGTGAGGTGCTGCGTTTCATTCCGGAAGTTCGTCACGAGGACCACCGTGCGGCCATCCTGAAGTTCAGCTACTCCTCTTGCGACGCCTATTCCTCTTCCTAGAAGCAACTGGAGGCTTCCCTCGAGCAGAACTTCGCCGCAGCAAGCTTCGGTGATCCCGACGGGCACAAAAACACTCGACCGCGGCGGTAAGTTCACGTGGCTTGCGAGAACTCGGACCGCGGATGATGTCGCTTTCGGTTCCTCCGGTGGTGAAACAGGTTTTCGTAGTGTCAACCGGTTTGCTCCGAGGTCGATGACGGCGCCATACTCGCAGAGAAAGTCCATTCCGAGAATAACGTCCCTCGCACAGTCTTGCAGAACGACGAACTTCACAGGGCACGTCTCAGCGTGGATCTCGACGCGAGCAGTGCATCTCCCGACTGGCGTAATGAGGTGTCCTCCGGCGGTTCGTATTTGAGGTCCATCCCACGGCGTCATGACTTTTCGGAGGCGGCGGGAGAGCCTCCCACTCAAGACTGAGTAGTCTGCTCCGGTGTCCACGAGTGCTGATGCGTCGTGGCCGTCGATGACGACGTTTAGGTTGTTGGACACCGTTGCAGGGGCGTCGTTGCGTTGCGTAGCGTCGGGAGAGTGGGAGCGCTCCGTCGTTCTTGGAGGCTCTTTACTTCGGTCGTCTTCGGCAACGCCACCTCCAGGCGTTGCCGCACTTAGTTTTCCCGGCGACGCAGGGGAGACAGGCTCTCTCGGCGGGGTCGTGGCGCTGGAGACGCTGAACGTCTGGGCGATGGTGAGCGGGACTCACGGCGGAGAGGCGGCGTAGAAGATGGCGAACGTCGGAGGTACTCCTCGATGTCACGAGGGCGTTCGTCGTACCTTGGGCGCGGGTCGTTCGGGTGGAACCCGCGCAGCCCCAGTTGTCGGTAGGGGCATCGACGGTAAATGTGGCCGGCTTCACCGCAATGATAACACAACGGGCGTCGATCGGCCGTCCTCCACACGTCGGTCTTTCGTGGCGCAGCTTGTTCTGGGCGGATGTACGCCCGATCTTCCTGGCGTCGGGAATACTGCGGCGCTGGAGGTTCACGTCGAGGTGGCGCCGTATATGGGTGAGCAGGGGGCGGTGGTCGTCGGGTAGCTGCGGCGTAGCTCAGCTTCGGTGGTTCAGGAGCGGCGCTGGCGAGAACTTCTGGCTGCAGCGCCTGCTGAAGTTCTTCCCGGACAATCTCGGCGACTGAGGACGTAGCCGGGCTTGTGGCAGCAGGTAGCAGCTTCCTGATTTCCTCCCGCACGACGTCCCGGATAATCTCGCGAAGGTCCGGGCTGTTGCAGCTGGAAGTCGAGAGGGCAGCGACGCCGGGAAGTCGCTGGTAATGGGAAGCCCGTGCTTGAAGGGCACGTTCAATGTTTGTTGCCTCCGTGATGAATCCTTCGACTGTGATAGGCGGGGCTCGCACAAGGCCGCCGAAGATGTTTTCCTTGACGCCTCGCATCAGGATTGTCAGCTTCTTTGCTTCGGAGGCTTGAGGATCGGCGCGGTTGCTGAGTCGCAGGACATCCTCCACGAAGCTAACGACGCTCTCGTTAGGGCCTTGGATCCTGGTTTGAAGAAGCTCTTCCGCGTGTTCTCGTCGTTGTTGGTTCGTGAATGTTCTTCGCAACTCAGCCTTGAGTTGCTCCCAGGAGTAGATCGATGCTTCGTGGTTCTCGAACCAGTTCCGGGCGGTTGCTTCAAAGGCGAAGTAAGCATTCTGAAGGCACTGTTCCGGTGTCCACCCGTTATGACGGGCCACTCGTTCGTACTGTTGGACCCAGTCGTCGATGTCTTCGTGGCTTTCGCCGTGGAAGGGAGCCGGTGTCCGAGGAGCGACGGGCAGGTAGACGACGGCAGAAGCGGCGGGGGTCTGCGGTTGGTCGGCCATCGTCGTCTTCTTCGGCTTGGGCTTGTCCAGCAGCAAACCGTACTCAGGATCCTCTCCTTGGTGCGGCGGCTGGTCCGAGTTGTAGGTTCCTCGTAGAGTGGTCTTCTCAGCGGGCTTGGAATCGGACTTGCACTGCGGGCCCTTGGAGGGAAACGCTGCACGGGCATGCGGTACCCAGCACCTCCACCAAAATGTCACGAATGACAAGTGATGAGGCGATAATAACTGAAGAAACTAAACGTTTAATGGGGCGAACTTGTGCCCAAAAATAAAAAGGGAACAGAAGAAAGTAGAGCGTCGCGGGCGTCGAAGTCGGCGTGACAGCAGAGTCGAACGCTGGGGCGAAACTGACTTTGGCTCACCACGCGAAACCCCTTATGTACACGCGCGGGCTTCTGGAATAATCGGCGTAGAAAGTTCGACGCGTAGAACATTCGGACCTCGAACAAGCAACAGGATTCGCGAATTTTCCAGAACACTAAATTGCAGGAATAAACAAAATACACGTCGCTCCCAGGAATCGAACCCTGGCTTTTCGCGTGGGAGTCAGGCGCGATAACCGTTCGGCCACGGCTCTTTTTTTTTATTTAAAAAACGTTTTTATTTACAGGATTAAAAACTGGCCTTCTTGGCCGTTGCCGAAGCCACACGTGTATAGAGAAAACTGATCTAATCAAATTTCCATGGGATCAGTTGTGCATTATACAATTCTATTTATGAACTTGTCTCTTTTCACCATGTAGTTTTTTAAACGTGCTTGCATAACGGACCACTGCTCGAAGCCGGGCATGTCCGTTTGCTCTAACAGGCTACTGGTGAAGGAAAAACCTTCGACAAAATGGCTCCAGGCAGGCTTGCCTTTTTCTACAACCAGCGTGTGATCCGTACGGGATCTCCAGATCGCATGCATCCCGAGCAGAAATAACACTTCTACGCACTTTTGGTTCACGCCAGCTGCAACACGAAGAAATTTTAGAGTGCCCCAATCCGGCTGGGCATCATCAAGGGTAAAAGCATGACGGAGTTCCGACCAGAAAATTTCAGCATTTGTGCAGTACATGAATACATGGTACAAAGTCTCCTGGAAAGGACATAAAGCACAATTGGCAGACCCCGCCAAAAGAAACCCTTTGTTCTCGAGCCACGTCTTGACAGGCAACACTTCTGTATGAAATTTTACAAAGAAGTCTTTTATGCATGTTTTAACCGGGTATTTACGCAGTTTTTTAAACACTGCAGACCCTTCTAGGCTTTCCGGCGGAGAGCGATACATTGGTGGCGGTATTACCAGGTCAATAGTGTCCCAATACAGCTTTTTCTATTCGCCTGGAGTAGGTAGTCCCAAGAAAAACGTGATTGAAAAAAATTAATAGCGTCTTCAATCTCTTTGTAAAACCTAAGTACGGGAGCCCTTCTGGAGGCTTCTTCCGTACTAACTTGCCAGGCCGACAGATATCGTCCCCCTAGGCACTTTAAGGATCTCGCCAGAACCGGGTGGATTTGGTCCCGGAAAAACAGAAACCGATTAACTTTTATCTTTAGTTCTAAGTTAACGAGTCCCATACCTCCTTTGGACAGGCTAAGAAACAAATTAGTTCTACGCATCCGCTCAAACAAAGATTGCCAGATAAACGTTGCACAAATCCTATGAAACTTGTGGACGTCTACTTGACGGGACGGCACAACCTGTGCCGCATACCATACACTCGAAAAGAAAACAGAGTTACAAACGAAGGACCTGTTAAAGAGCGAGAGATACCTTCCGTACCATTCACTCATTTTTCCGTGTACCTTATTTAAATGAATGCCTTCTCGGCCGGTGCTGAGTGATGAAGTTTCGAGTTTAATTCCGAGATACTTAGAGACCGAACACGACCAGTTCATGCCCAAATATTTCTCGGGTTTCGTGATCCATGGGCCGAGCCAAGACCCAGTCGATTTTGACATATTCATGACTGCCCCTGATGCGTCAGAGAAATCCGATAAATGTTTTACTGCAAGCTCCAGTTCTCGCTTAGACGAACATACAATTGCAACATCGTCAGCATAAGCTAGTATTTTGAGTGGGCCGGTGCCAAGATTCACGCCCTGAATGTTCGCGTCGGCCATAATTGTTTTACATAGAGGTTCTAAATATAACGCAAAGAGCAGCGGCGACATTGGGCATCCTTGCCTTACTGATGATTTTACGTTTATAGGAGTAGTTTGGTTCCCATTGACTAATAAGCGAGTGGTGATTTCCCTGTAGCAAATCTTGATATACTTTGTTAGCGTCCCTCCAAGACTGCATCGTTCCAGAAGTGTGAAAAGAAAAGAATGTGACACCCTGTCGAAGGCCTTACTAAGGTCGACCTGGAGCACTGCAACGGGGTGTTGTTCGGCCTCCGCTGTCTCGCATATAATCCGCATTATGTGGGAGTTTGTTGTGATCGACCTATTTTTAAACCCGTAAGGTTGATGATTTCCCACAATACAGCTTAAGCCCTGTTCAATGCGTTTAGTGAGAATTTTGGCGAGAATCTTGTAATCTGAAGTCAATAGGCTGATTGGTCTAAGGTTGTCTGGGCACGTAACGCTGGAGCCTGCATTTTTTTGGGGAATGAGAACTGTTACTGCTTGTCGCATTGATGGAGGTAGCAAATTTCGTTTTAAGATGTCTGCATACACACTTCGGAGTATCGGAATTAGGAGGCTTGAAAACTTTTTATAAAATACGGAACCCAACCCATCTACACCTGGCGACTTTCTGGTCTTAAGTTCTTTAATCGCTTCTCCTATTTCTTTTTCGGTTATCTCCCCGTTTATTTTCTCAGAAATCTCCGGAGGAATTTCCGGCATGGCTTCAAAACATTTTTCTAAAGTGGTCTCATCTACCTCTTTCTGCACACTCAACAGTTTAGTGAATGTGTCTACGAGTTCACGTTCAATGTCCTCCTGCTCTGAAAAAACCTGTTCCCCGACTTGCAGAGAAGTTATTTTATTTCGGCGAATATGATTGCGCTCTTTCGTTTTAAAGATTTTAACAGGCTTTTCTTCTGTGTTCAACGTATGCAACCGGCATCGCACCATTGCACCACGGTATTCCCCCTCCATAATCGAGAGGAGTCGTGACTTGCATTCACGAATATCGCTAGAGAACACGCCTGGGGTTCGGCTTTCTTCACCGATTAAAGTTTTCAGAGTTAATTCTATGGTGCGCTTCTCCGCCCGAGTTTGCGCAGCCTTTTCCTGGCTATATCGAAAGGTGATTAATTTGACCTCTTCCTTCACAAGTTCCCACTTAACAGCGTCTACGCCTGCCTTGTTTGTTTCGCGCAGCACTTCCTCTATTTTGGTGGCAAGCGGCTTTTCTTCTAGTAGGCTCTCGTTCATTTTCCAAGAACTCCACCCTGAAGTTTTCTTTGCTTTGGGTTTGCTTTTTCCCACCCGCACTGAAACAATTGCGTGGTCCGAGAAAGCGACGGCACTGACCTTGTATGCTTCCGCAGTCGCTACGCATTCGCTTGACGCATATACACGATCGAGGCGCGAGTGACAATTGCCCTGCCAATGGGTATAGCCGGGCCACGGCGCCGAGGCCACTTCCGTCACATCTTGAAGGTCAAAATCCCGTAATAACTTCTTAAGCTCTCCAACGCTCGAATCAGAATGGAGCCCGTTTGAGCAGTCTCGCGAATTCAAAATACAGTTAAAGTCACCAGCTAGTATCGTCTTTGCCGATGTGTCCAAGTATTGCCGTAGATTGATAAAAAAGGACTTACGATCTGCTGGTGTGTTGGGGGCGTGAACACACACAACTTTAAAGAGCTCACGATGACACAGCAGTTCCACTGCACATACCCGACCGCTCCTATCACTTTCCCACTCCGGAAGCACGACGAGAGCACTATCGTTGCGAACAAGAATTGCCGCCCCCCGCTGTGTGCGATAGCATTCGAATGAAACAGACTGAAATGTCGCTCAAGGAATCGAGCCAATTCTTGTACCTGAGGAGCGGATGAGAGTTTCGTTTCCTGTAAAAACACGATGTCTGCCTTCTCTTTCAACAGCTCGTTTAACACCCATTGCTTTCTTATTCGAGCTATCAGGCTAACGCAATTCAAAGTTACCAATTTCAACTGTTTCATTATGGTCGCGTTCCAAAGAAAATAGAGAACAAAGCCTCCGGAATCAAAACGCGTCTGCACACAGCACGACGCTGAAAGCGTTGGAACAGTTCACCTACTAGGAGTTCCTTTCTTGCCGGTCCTCCAGGGAGGTCGGGGCTTCGGGGCTCTTGGGCGTCCGCGTCTAGTTGTGGCGAGTTTGCAGTGTAGATAAGTCGGTGTGCCGTCCTCCTCTTCCTCAGCGCCGTTCTCTTCGACGAGAGGCCGCTTGATAGCCGTGGCAACCACCTCCATCTCCGCTTCGTTCCGCCCTGCTGTGTCCGGTACCGCTGCCTCCTGTGCTTGCTCCGCGCGGCCGCCCGCCTGGAAAGCGGGCGCTGTGTCACCGCCAGTAAGTGGGTCCACAGTGGGAGCGTCCGCAGAAAGCTCGACTTGTGAAGAGGGTGTCGACGTTGAGGCTGCAGACGTGCCGCTGGACTGCGGGGCCGCGGAGGGATTGCACGCGGTGGTGTCCGGAGGCATGCCGCTGGTCAGCGGGGCCGTGGATGGGTTACACTCGGGAGCAGCCGCAGGCGTGCCACTGGTCAGCGACTCCGCGGGAGGGTCGCACTCGGTGGTGCCCGCGCTCGCTGCTTGTTCAGCTTCCCTTTCATCCATCAGCATGTCGAGGTTCTCATCGAGAAGTGGTCCACTTGTTGCAGCTGCGTAGGTTCTAACGCAATCTGTCCTAGTGTGTCCATATCGATGGCAGTCCTCACAGCGAGGGACTCTACAGTCCTTCCTAATATGCCCGGTTTTTTTGCACCGGAGGCACAAGGGGGCGCGTCCAGGCACCAGGACAAGCGCTGTGCCGCCGAACAGCCGGAGTTGGTGAGGGACGTCTTCTTTTGTGACGCCCTCCTTCAGGGTGATTCGGACCAGTCTTGTCGTCGACTGTACCCCCTGAAAACCCTGGGCCCGCCACGTCTCGCGGGTGACTTCATGAACTTGACCGTACTGCTCTAGCGCTCGGCGCACCATGTCATCGGACACGAGATAAGGAACCCAGTGAATCTTTATGCGAAGTTCTGAGTTTTGGGGGTCAATGAGAAGACAGCGCTTGCCTTTGACGGTGAGCTCCTTGGCCGCCAGCAGTTGGTCCTTTGCTGTTGTAGACTGGAAGGCGACCATCCAAACGTGGTTCATTTGATAAGCACCAAATGAGGCCACATCGCCGAGTACTTGCAGTCGCTGTAATTCTTCTCGAAAGTCGTCAATACGGTACGGTCGCCCGGTTACGTCGCAGTGTAAAAACAAAGAGTTCGTCGTGACTACTGTAGAAGGCAGAGGGGGCAGGATTATGCGGTAGTTATCAGCAGCCGAAGAACCGCGGCCCGCGAAGGCCGTTATCACCGCTCCATGGGAGCTAGCCATCCTATCGTCCGCACACGACGAGCGCCGGCAATAGA
>JAZHYW010016206.1:0-166352 GCA_037355805.1 Ixodes ricinus
ACTGCGCTCTGACTCAAGTATAGGAAAGCCGTGTGCTATCTTGGGCCTAACCAGGCGGCGCTACAGTCGACGCGCGGGTGTAAAAAAGCAAAACATAAAGATAAAACGTGTTTGCGTCAGAGGAGGAGGGAGAATATGTCGCTACCTTTTTTATTCAGGGGCATTAGCCATCACAACTTTTCACGACGAGTCTTGCGACACCGTGACGTACTCGGTCATGAGCCTGAGCTGAGCGCTCGGGTTCTTGGCAATCAGCATCGCCAAACATTCGTGTTGGCTCGTGTTCAATCAAAGATGAGAATAGCCGAACTCTCACAGAGCCTAAATCTCAACCCATGCTTTATCCTTTGCAAACCCCAACGCATGACTATGATGAACACTGGCGGTAAACAATCAGCGTCAGGTCACATTGCCGCCTGTTCTAATAGCGAGTTGAGGAGGGGAAAGCTGTTTCTTTCCTTTATTTTTTCTGCGCCTGCCATTGATCAGAGAGGAAAACTAATGGGTGTTTTTGCTAGCTATCAACGTCAGAGATTACCCCTTAGCGGTATTTACTGAAAGTGCAAAAATAGTTGCATGAACTATTTTACATGTACACATCATTGAGGCACTCAAACATATTTTCGTTGTTGCTGAACTGTCTGAAAAAGTTGTCCCCGAGGATAGAAGCATTGAAAAGACTGAATATAGCTTATTAATCTGACGATAAATAGAACTACAAGTGTGCACGGCAGGGATACCTGACAAGAAAGATTCTAGTGGCCTTGAAGAGACAGTTGAAAGTCGGCAGCCGCTGAAATTCTCGCAGTTTTGTTTAAACTTCACAGTTTTTGGATGCAAAATAAAAGAAAAGGAGAATTACTGCTAACACATGACAGAAATATAATTGTCGAATTGGCACCCCCAAACAAAGGAGGAAGTCCCTCAGAAATAAAAAGTATTCTCTGGAGGAGTATGAAAAAAAAGGGGGGGGGGGTTTAAAAGCCTACTGTGTTGTAAAGGTTCCTCTGCTCCGCATCTTCGGCACAGAGCAGACAGTGTGATCCTGCAAAACTACTTCGTTTGCAAAATCACTCATGCCAGAAAGCGCGTTTTCGGGGTGCCAGACGCCCGCGCCGTTCCTCACGACACTGCACCAAGCAAGAATAATTTTTGCTTCTGAGTACATCGGTTACACTGAGCGCGAACCTTCTGCAGTGTGCATTTCGCACCTCGGGTTTGATTTTCTTAGCAAAAGAAATCTCTGACCACTCGCATATAGTGCGATGATGTCACGTGCAAACCATGTTAAACAGTTCAGTTTTCTGTTGAAATGTGATGTCCAAATTGTAAAGTTGTGCAGTATATATAGCAGTCTCACGATGATATGCTGCAGCCTCATAAAATGTTAGTGCGCGCATGACTGATAAAACACGGAGTTGTAAAATCAGGCCACAAAGCAAGTGCCCGTGAAACAAAATATCATTTTAGCCTCCCAAGACAGTATTCTGCGAAGTTTCGAGCTCGTGCAATCTGATGTCTTAATGTGATTTAAATTAGAAATATATTGCCTGTTCTTTGCGATATTTATGTGTAATTAGGAACATCATTACACGCATCTCTGCTAGAGAAATACGCACCATAACCAACCAAGTCCGGAACAGTAAAGAGTCCGACGTTTCAAAAACCAATTTTTTTTTGTTTTTATCAATGGGGACTATTTGCACGTGGAGAGCAGCAGCTTCTTTTCTATCTACGGTGTATCGTTTGCTTCACTCACCTTTTCTTCTTCAAGTGCCCTAGTCCGTTGACACACGTCGACGGTTAAGTGGCTGTTGACATATTGAGCCCGACCTATTGAAACGTCGGGCCACTAAATGTTTACGACTTGGTTTGTTGTCTGAAGATCTGCATTTCTCAACTTTTTGACCCAACCAGACGGAGTTCCGTTAAACGTGTTTACGTTTAAAACATGCATCCCTATATGGTTCTTTTTGCAGTAAGGCGTCGGGGATGGCATTATTTAGAAGAATATAATTCATTATCTCTCTCTCTGCACATTTCGTGCATTTGCCTTCAGATCTATAACGTGAGCACACAGTTCTTCTTGGCATACCCCACAACCTGGTGTTTCACAATGCCAAACAGCGAACAAATAAGCACGTTCCGCAGACTCAACAGATGGCGTAATTTCGAGTATCGTCCTCCCGTGTCGGTCTGATGCGGTTATGTGAACTTCATACAGTCAAATTTATTGATGACAATAACAAATATTTTCTTACTACCTGAACACTTGACAACATAAATAAAGGGCCTATCACCATAAAGATATACATCATAAGTTAATGCACCAACAAATTATCTGAAATATGCTCTGCAAATCTTTTCTGACGTTTTTATCCTCGAGAGGCACGTGTATAAATGACTTGGGAGAAACTTATGCCTTTTTTTTTTCATTTTGAAGCTGATTTAAATACCTTGTGTTCCTGACGCCTATTCAACTTCTCAAACATAGAGAAGTCTGTTGCTTCTTTTATTTGATGAAGAACAAGTTTATGTGTCTGTGGGCTGGATGAAAACAAAGTACATACACAGTGGCGCGTGGCAGAACTATGACGACTGCGCACGCAGACCGTCAGAAAGTGACCAATTAAGTAGCTTTAATGTCGAGTAGACTATGAAATACCACTTTATTGTATTTAACAACAAATAACCAATTAGCAAGGGTGATGGTTATTTAAAAATTGAACTGACCGGCATCTATGTCAAGAACAAACATCAAACGCCAAGCTATGTCGAAAAGGTGCACTTCAATGCGCTCTATTTTAGGTCATATCCGCACTGAATACGAAGGTCACTCTTTTCTGCATTCTTATTCGCCTGCATCACGGCGCTGAGTGTAAACAATATTGGTCAGGAAAGCAAGCGTTGTGCTTGCCGCTCAGAGTTTCTATAAAAGGTAGACTGAAAGGGTTTGTCCTGAAAACTCTCCTGACATTTTGAAAATATTATTGCTTTGAGCTCAGTTGCATCGTCATCATTTATATTGTGAAACGTATTTTATAATCTAGATTTCAGAATATATATGGCGAGAACATGCCCATTTCATGATTGTATGCACTAACTAATTTCTAAGTACAAGAGCACAGTAGGACTCGACGTTTAATATTGCGACGCAAAGGTTTACTAATCACGCGCATTTTAGACGACCCACCAGACTGATAACCTTATAGATTCAGGGAAAATATGTGCGACTGAGGTAAAAAGAAATAGATGTTGAGTCCTATATGTTAATCTAGCTTTTCATTTACTGTTTCATCGAAATTAAACAACTCAATTCATTTTTGGTTCCTGAAAAAAAAAGGGGGATTCTAAAAATGATAAAAATCTATATAGTTACTCGTTTCACTACTAGAAAAAGTGCCTATTGCCAAAGGAACGCGGAAAATATATTCTCAGTTTAGCGGTTCAAACCGGTTCGAACCGGTTCAAACCGGTTCGAACCGTTATTTTTCGCTCCCCGGAACTGAACCGGAGCTGAACCGAAATCCGTGAACCCGAACCGGAACCGAACCGATAAACATTTCGGTTCGACACTCTGTTGCCTACGCCGAAATGAAACCTGATTGGGTTCTCGCTTCATTTCGTGCTTGAAGTGGGCTTAGGAGTCAGGAGCAATCAAACTGGAAAACATTTTCCCTCAGCTCTCACTATACACACATAGTTAACAGAGCTATTAATATTATTACCGTTATCAATATTAATAGTACTGTTAATATTACCCTTATTACTATTAGTATTAAAGAATGAGATGTTTTCTAACGCTACCCCTATCCCAAACATTTGTCCGTCCGTCCGTCCGTCCACACGTTTGCCCATCGGTGCATTTTCCGCTAAATTTAGCGAGGAAAATGGCGTCCCGTGACGTCACCTGACGACACTTGAAGAAATTGACGGCACCTGATCAATAGTTTAACTTAGTTTCCTTGCAAAATTTGGTGGAAAATTTACGTCTTGTGGGCAAAACATCAATTCAGCCTCCCCTTACGAAAATGGCATATCTGAACTTATATAAAAAAAATAGATACGGTTATATAAAAAATTGGGCAGATCTGGCGATATCAAGTAAATCAGTTTATATAAGCCTTATTAAGCCAGATCTGCCCAATTTTTTATATAACCGTATCAGGGTCCTGTTATGGAGATATCAAGACCCTGATAACCTTGATATACAGTTTTTTTGTTTTTTATTCTTGTAGATTTGTTTTTAAAAAAGCCATCAAACCTACACTTATGCGGTTTGTTCGAGTGAGTTATACGCCCAGGGGGACATTATGTGGGTGGCTAAGCTTTGCAATAAGTCGGCTAATGATTTGAAATTCACTACTCATTTTTTTTTAAATTAGTGAAAATAGACATTTGGTTTTAATTAGAAACTTGCTGAACGTCGTCCAAAATCCCTAAATCAGTCATTTTCAGAAAGACTTTCAGCGCGTGAGAAAGTTACCACTCGTGGAGCAGGTACAAAGCTAGTGGTATTGGTCAGGCGCCCGCGCAATTGTTCCGTCTCTTATCTAGCCACAGGCTTGTACCTGGTCCACGAGTGGTAACTTCAGCGCACTACTGCGCTCACACGCGCTCAAAGTCTTTCTAAAAATTACTGATTTATGGGTTTTGGACGACACTCGGCAAGTTTCTAATTGAAACCACATGTCTATTTCCACTAATTAAAAGAAAATTAGTGAATTTTAATTAATTAGCCGACTTATCGCAAAGAGTAGAAAACTACGATTGTCTTCCTGGGCGTATAACTCACTTGCACAAACCGCATAAGTGCAGTTTTCACGGCTTCTTTTAAAACAAATCTGCAAGAATAAAAAAAATAACACCCGGTATTTAGGCATTGCACGTACGTCACATCATGACGTCGAACACCGGTGTCCACCATGCTGGTGGTGGACTCTTCGACCCTGCATAGCGAGAGCAATGGTAAACTGTGCCGCGCTCGGCTGTAGCAATTACCCGGTATCCCGACGATCGTCCGATCGTTTCGTCGGCATGAACCGCGAGACAGTGTCCGTCAAGTTAGAGAAAGTATGAGCGGCAGGAGAGGGATACGCCCGCGGATTACCGAGTTTGCGGCACGCATCTCATAGCGGCGAGCAACTGCACTTTTCTACCGTTGTTTACGTTCGCGCACGCCTTTGCATCGGCTTTTGCCCATTCGTAGTGTAGATGCCCTTTGTCTTTCGTTACATAACGCCGTTTCCCCGCTTCGAGCGATTGTCGCGCCGCGAGCCCGGCCGTCAAGTGATCGGTTTGTGCCGTCTGCGAGACGGTAACCTTTGCAAGGAGCAAAGGTATGTAGGCAAGCCGGTTAGGAAACATCATAATATGAAACCCTGAGTCAATGAGAGTTGCACATTATTTGATTTATCCTTATCTCAGGGTTTAGATTATGACGGTAACCTAGCGTTGTTTACCAGTATTTCGCAAAATCGTAACAATCTTTCTACAAGTGACTCGTAAAGTCGCTCGTCAAATTTTAGAACGCGCAATTAAGATTCTTTGTTGGTGTTCTTTTTGGCGACACGTCAAAACTTTGTCGGCGGCATATCGTAACTTTCTGCTTGTAGCGCAATCGTACCAATGCCGAAACATTCTGCACAATTATTCTCCCGGCTGCCAGGAGATAGACACGGCCTAATTCTAGAGGTAATCTGGAAGAGTACCTTTAGGAAAACGATCTATTGTCGCGAAGTAGGTTGCAGCGCACTTACGTTGACGAGACTGGACTTGAAAGGTAATCCCAGATAGATGTCGACACGGCCACGACGGAATCACCACTCAAACACAAAAACGAGAAGGAAGGTGTCCGTGAAGAATCAACACATTGTAGCACAACCTGTCACTTTTAGAAACGAGCACTAACTAAACGCTTCTTGGGCTTCTTTGAAATCGCTTGCAGAAGCAGAAAATCGCAGCAACCACGCGGGCGCAAACAACACCAAACTGCATGGATCCGCATCCGTCAAACCACGTGACCACGCTTTCAGCTTAGGGAGAGAGAGAAAAGGAGAGAAGGACAGGCCAAAACGGGAGTGCACAAACAATAGACTTATCTTATGGGGCATCAACGTGCGGATTTGTCACTTGTACCCAAGGCTGATAGTGGAGTGAATGCTATGTGTGGCCTTGGGATCCAGGCAGGTGCTGTGTTCTGCTTCATCACCAGTTTCTAGACTGTAGTCACGTGACCCTAACCGGAGACACGATTGGCCTAAAACATGCATAGCGTCTACCCTGCTGTCAATACCGAGTGAACATAGAGCTCTCTGAATTCTGAACTTCCAAACTGTCTAGCTCGAAAGTGACCGAAAACGATGCGAGTTTGAAGATACTATGTTTTACGCCGTATAACCCACATCACAATTTAAAATGAAGAAATAAGCGCGACTATTTTTTTTCTTGCGCACGATGTCCACAAATAAATAAATAAATAAATGTGTATATATATATTTTTTTACCAATAAATTTAAAATTATGAGTACACTCTTAGGTTCGCGTTTTTAAATTTCAAATATTTTTACGAAAGAGTTGCACATAAAAGACACCACTTTCAACACACGATGAATCGCAGACGCTCGCAAGCGGATGGTTACGATGCTGCGCGAAAGGTTTTTGAAAGATGCTGCGCAGGGCGCAACGGCTTCGCAGGCGTTCGAAGGAAAAAGGATTCGGGACGACGAAGTAGCGTCTTGCATCTTCAGTAAGCTAACGGTTCGTGTTTCCCCGCTCAATTTAGCGGGGAAACACGAGCAAAATTAGTTTCACTGCTAGATTTAGCGGAGAAATTGACGTCAAGTGACATAAGTACCAATTCAATTTCTCGCTACTTCAGTAAGCTAACGGTTCGTGTTTCCCCGCTCAATTTAGCGGGGAAACACGAACAAAATTAGTTTCACTGCTAGATTTAGCGGGAAATTGACGTCAAGTGACATAAGTACCAATTCAATTTCTCGCTAAATTTAGCGGGGTGGTTACTCGATGGCGACGCCGACACCGCTTAACTCGAAAACGGGCGCCTATGAGCTGCGATCTCAAATCCATTATTTGATTAACTCGCTTTCCGATCTTATGCACTTCGTCATAATGTCACACGTCACACATACAACCAAATTTCATTTGTCTTTGAATCTTAAAAATGTGCAATTGATTAATTGGTCCAAATACCTGGAATAACTTCACTTTAACGATGTTAACAATAATTAACAAATTATATGAGACTCATGCAATATAGATCAATCAACTTGTCTTGGCGAGTACATATGACTTATTGCTTGCACGACCGAAACGGGCCCATATATCATTATCAGGGGCAGTATTTGCACGCGTATATGGCGAAATAAGGCCGTATTTACGCACTTATACGGCCGCATCTGGCAGTATTTGCCCGCTTATATGGTGATATCGGGGCGTATTTGCTCCCATATATTCCCTATCTGACTACTTATATTATCATATCTGCCCGTATATAAAATATATCAGGGCCATATCTGACATTTTCGTACGGGTCCCCACTAAATTAAGCGGTAAATCGACACTGGGTGTATACACCAATTCCTGTTACCCGCCCAATTTAGCGGGAAAATTGGCGTGTTGTGACCTCGACATCAGTCCAGTTTTCCTGCTAGATTTAGAGGGGGAGGGGGAATTATCGTCACGTGACCTGACGTCACGTGACCTATAGAACTATTCAATATCCCTACTAAATTTAGCGGGAAATATACATCACGTGAAACACCTATTTTCCCTCCGAACCCCTCACCAGTTTCCTATAATGCGTTTCATGCATTAAAATATTTCGAAGGGAAAGGTCGCTGCCAACTTGTATTGTTATTATTATTATTATTATTATTATTATTATTATTATTATTATTATTATTATTATTATTATTATTATTATTATTATTATTACTATTATTATTATCACTATTATTATTATTATTATTATTATTATTATTATTATTATTATTATTATTATTATTATTATTATTATTAGTCTTATCATAATTAATTGACAATCTTAACCGTGTGTCTGGGTTCTTCAGGAGCAATCTAACGCTTTGAGATGCCCAGAGAAAGAACATGTCGTGAGGAGGAAATATTTTCTTTCTCGGTCAACAATAGCCTTTTAATAAACCCGGTTATCGAAAACTCATCTAGTGAAGCTTCCCGGAAGAACGTCAGAGATCTCCTTCCGGTTGCACGTGTCTCGTGCAACCAGAAAGGTGTTAGGAAATATTTCGCAACCGTCTCGGCAGACCCCGCAGGGGGCGCCTACACCTTAGGTGTTAGGTGCTTGTGAGTAGCGCCACCACGGACCCCAGCCACGTGGGCCACCATACCCGCACGCAGGGGGCACCTACTTTATAGTAGGTGCTTGGTGAGTGGCGTCACTACGAACCCCGAGCCATGTGGGTTCGCCCACCCACGTCTGGCTGTGCGTGGCGTACCCGTGTCCGGGGAAAAGGGGACCCTGGTGGTTGAGCTGAGCCCGGGGTTTGTTTGGACCCTTCGGGGCCCCCCGGGCGAGGCAATACACCGCTTCGGCCCCTGCTTCTCGTAGACGGGTGTCCTGGCTTGGCCCGACCAGGATGATTCAGTCAGTCGCCTCTTCTACCCTGTTCTTCCTTCTTTCACTTTTCCTTCCACCTCTTTTTTCTTTCTTTTCTCCTACACTCTCTTCCTTCCTTTTTCACCTCCTTAGGCGGCAAGGGCTAACCTTGGGTGGCGACAGATACCTTTCTTGAACCACACTTGGTTATAGTTACTGGGTAGCACTGGTAGCGTAGCATACCCAGCCAAGCTATACTTGCTATGGGGTGCTACCTACCCCCTTGTTGGGCTCGGTGGTGGGCGGTGCGCCACGGTTTCCGAAAACCTCCCCATTTTTATGGGTTCCAGGCAAAACCAACTTGATCGGGCTCCCAAAAGAGTCCGCACCGAAGTTTCAATCCCAGACAAGACTCCAGCAAACCAATCCAAGTACCCAAAGTTTTTGGTCATTCACTCCGAATGTGACAAACAGCTCTCAAAATTATCGCCCTTCCTCGTTGCGAAAGTACTTGAAAATGTTGTAGGAAAGAGCTTCAAAGCCAAAAAAATGTCTTCTGGCGACCTTCTGGTAGAAATTGAGACCAGCGAGCAGAGTACGGCGCTCCTTGCACTGAATTCAGTGTCTGACCATAAGGTGTCAGTCACACCACATCGTACACTGAATACGATCCAGGGAGTTATCTCTGAGGAGGACCTTCTAGAGACAACAGACAATGAAATTGCTGAAGGTCTTTCTGACCAAGGAGTCGTGGCCGCAAGGCGTATCTGCATGCGACGAGACGGGCAGGAGATAAGAACGAAACACATCGTTCTAACATTTGAAGCCACCACACTTCCTGAAGCTGTCAAGGCCGGATACCTCCACTGCAGGGTTCGGCCGTATATCCCTAACCCCCGGAGATGTTTCCAGTGTCAGAGGTACGGACATGGCTCTCAGAACTGTCGCGGGAAAGCCACATGCGCGAAATGCAGTAAAACCGACCACAAGACAGATTCCTGCACAAACAGCGCGCAGTGCGCAAACTGCAACGAGGCCCACCCGGCATACTCCAGATCATGTAGGGTATGGAAAGATGAGAAAGAAGTTCTGACACTAAAAGTAAAAGAAAACTTGTCATACCAAGAAGCACGTCGCCGTTTCGCTTTCTTGCGAAAGGGCGGCTACGCGCAGGTGGTGCAGCGGGGACATGCACCACTGAAGGTTGCGGTGGCTACCCAGACGTCCTTTCTGGACTATCGGAAGCCACAGCAGTCCCCCACGCCCAAGCTTAAAATCGAGCTGCCCGGGCGTGCAGTATCAGCTGGGGGAGCTACTGCCTCCTCCAGCCAGACGACCACTCCTCCCACTCTCAAGGGGCAGCAGTCTGTCCCAGTTAGTGGTGAGGGAGCACAGACGGCATCCCCTTCACGGGATGGGTCGGCGACGGCCAAGCCTGTCCGTAGCCCGCGATCCCCTTCAAGGGAGAGGGGCCCACGCTCTAAAGAGAGGACATCCGCATCCAAGGAGCGGCATGGTTCCTGTGCCACTTCAGCACCCAAAGGGCAAGAACAGGAGGTCGCCGGTGCCTCCCTGCCGGGCACCTCCGCCGCCTCTTTGGCTGGAGGTGGTCGTGGCCGAGGCATGGCGCCTCGTGGCCAGAGTCTTTCCATACCTTCTGGGAAGGCCTCGCCACAGGACCCAGAACCCATGGATGAGAGTACACAGGCCTCCTCTCATGCGTCTGACACAGACGACATGGAGTGGCAGACTCCCAAGGCCCGCCATAAAAGCAAACAACAAATAACACCCCCAAAGTAAGAATCTCCAACACATGGCTGCAACATTTCTTCAATGGAATTGCAGGGGATTACTTACTAACCTTGATGACGTTGAGTATCTTCTGCAGGAACACAAACCTGCAGCCCTGTGTTTACAAGAAACACATTTAAATGCCACACACACAAACTTCCTCCGAAATTTTATTGTCTTCCGGAAGGACCGCCTGAAAGCTTCTATATCATCTGGAGGAGTAGCGATAGTAGTTCCGAGGCTGGCTGCTTGTACGGCCATACCCTTACACACTCCTTTAGAAGCAGTGGCAGTGCGTGTTCTTGTACACAAAGCCATTTCTGTTTGTTCGCTATATTTATCACCCTCACAAGCTATAAAAAGTGCAGAACTTCATTCTCTTTTAGATCAACTCCCAAAGCCCTTTCTTTTGATGGGGATTTTAATGCTCACAATACCCTGTGGGGTGGGAATCGAACTGATGTTCGTGGAAAAATAATCGAATCAATTTTAACTTCTCGAAACCTCTGTCTTTTTAACACTGGTACTTCAACTTATTTTAGCGCCTCATCCTTATCATCGACTCCGATCGACCTCTCCATTGGTAGTGCTTCGTTGCTGCCTGACTTCTTGTGGAGTGTAGACCAGAATCCCTATGGTAGCGATCACTTCCCCATTGTTTTAAAAAGCACAGTCTCTTTCAAGTCATTACAAACTCGGACTCCGCGTTGGAAGTTGGAAAAGGCTGACTGGGCCACTTTTAAAAGGAGTCGGAGTTGCACTCAGATACACTAGCTAGCTTAGATGTTGAAGAAGCCTGTGAAGTGCTGACTAATGTAATTGTCCAAGCAGCACAGCGCTCTATTCCGAAAACGTCAGGACGTTTACCATCAAAACCCAAGCCTTGGTGGAATGAGGAGTGTAGCTTAGCTCGTAAGCGGCAAAACTGTGCATGGACAATTGTGCGCCGTTACCCAACTGTTGAAAATGTCATTAATTTTAAAAAGCTACGCGCTAAGGCCCGCAATGTAAGACGCCAATCAAAAAAACCACGTGGATGTCGTATGCTTCCTCCGTCAACAGTTCCACAGGCGTAAAAGTCGTATGGGACAGGGTTCATAGAATTAGAGGTGATTACCGTGCATTTACTATCCCTCTCTTTACATTAGATGGCAGCAGTGTTCCCACACTAGAGCAGCAGGCAAATATTCTTGGTGAACACTTCCAGTCTGTCTCGGGATCTGACCGTTATTCAGACACATTTCTAAAATACAAGGCTGCCAAGGAGAAAGTACCAATAAAATGTACCGGTGGCTTTAACGAGGCTTATAATCGACCGTTTACCCCTGTGGAACTGATGATCGCCCTTAACAAGGGAAGGAATTCGTCCCCGGGGCCAGACCTTATTCATTACAGTATGCTTCAGCACTTACATCCTGCAACATTAGATACCATCCTATTGTTTTTTAACTGTGTATGGAGCAGTGGAGCTTACCCCATTCTCTGGAAAAGGGCAATTGTGATTCCTTTGCTAAAGCCTGGAAAGGATCCATCATTACCTTCCAGCTACAGACCCATTGCACTCACCAGTTCCCTTGGAAAAACGTTTGAACGAATGGTAACCTCTAGATTGGTGTATTTCTTAGAGCAGAAAAACTTCTTCGATAAATTTCAATGTGGGTATCGGACAGGGCGATCAACTGTTGATCACCTTGTTCGCCTAGAAAAAATGGTCAGGGACGCCTTTGTTAACAAACAGCATTGTGTATCGGTGTTTTTCGATATTGAGAAGGCATATGATACCACATGGCGGTACGGAATTTTAAGTGATTTAGTTTCAGCTGGAATTCGTGGAAAAATGCTAGCTCTTATCAAGAGCTTCCTCGATGGGCGCTCGTTCCAAGTGAGACTGGGCACGACACTTTCTGAAACATTTGTCCAGGAGAATGGTGTCCCCCAAGGGTCGGTGCTCAGTGTTATTTTGTTTTTGATCAAAATGAACTCTCTTGGACAGGTTCTTCCCCGATCTCTCTCCTATGCACTTTATGTTGATGATGTACAAATTTCCTGCTCTTCGTGTAATTTAGCTATTTGTGAACGCCAAGTTCAACTAGGTATTAATAGAATGACACGTTGGGCAGATGAGAATGGTTTCCGTTTCTCAGCAGAGAAAACCGTATGTGTTCTGTTTTCTCTTCGAAGGGGTATCATTACAGAACCCACTCTAACTTTGGGAGGTCAGACTCTAAACGTACATCTTGAGCATAAATTTTTAGGGGTAATTTTTGATAAGAAACTTAGCTTCCGTAGTCACATCTTGCAACTAAAAAAGAAATGCCTACTAGCATTGAATATTTTAAAAGTTCTTTCGCACAAGTCCTGGGGCAGTGACAGAAGGTGCCTGCTGCGTTTATATCAGTGCCTTGTTCGATCAAAATTAGATTATGGTTGCATGGTGTACGGCTCGGCACGGCCGTCTCTTCTTCGGGTCTTAGATCCTGTCCACCACCTAGGATTGCGACTTGCAACCGGGGCTTTCCGGACCTCTCCAGTTTCCAGTCTCTACGCTGAATCTAATGAATACTCTCTTGAAAAAAGACGTCTCTTCCTGGGCCTTCAGTATCACTTAAGAGTTCGGTCTGTGCCCCGACATCCTGCACTCGAAGTGTTTCTGGACACGCGGTATGAAAGGACGTACCAGAACAAACCCTCTGTTGTACCTCCTTTTCCTCTGCGCCTTAAATCTGAGGCCAAGAATTTCGCAATAGACTTATCGAGTCCGGTAGCAACGTTGCCCAGCCCAGTCGCACCCTGGAACATCACACCTATTCCGATTAATTTTTCTCTTTCCAAGTATGACAAGAAGAATGTACCAGCGGAAGATCTTAGGCAAGAATTCTTCCAAATCGCCGAAAACTACAGAAACCTTGTACAGTTTTACACGGATGGAACAAAGGGGAGCAGCAGTGTTGGATGTGCTGTAGTCGGGCCGTCATGCAGTATTGTAAAGCGGCTCAACAACCGAGCCACCATCTTTTCTGCAGAGTCATATGCCCTACTGGTAGCTGTGGATACTATCATCAAAAGGAATATCAAAGCCGCCGTAATTTTCTCAGATCTCTCTCAGTGCACTCCGTGCACTTGCATCCCTAGATAGGTCAAAAAATGCTTTTATTCTGCAAATACGTAACAAGATTGAAGCTGCCACAAACTCCAACATCACCATTAATTTCTGTTGGGTCCCTAGCCACGTCGGTATAGTCGGAAATGAGGAGGCCGATGAGGCTGCTAGAACATGTCAGGACATGGACACAGAAGTTACCTGCATCCCATACCTGGATTACAGGTCATCATTGAAAAAGTCGATTAAAAAGAAATGGCAGGAGGAATGGGATACTGAAGTTCATAATAAACTCCATTCCGTGAAACCTGTTCTTTCTGAATGGGCCAGTTGCCGACATAACGAGCGTTTTTATGAAGTTGTTCTCTGTCGTCTGAGAATTGGTCACACTCACCTCACACATGGCTTCCTTCTGCGAGCAGAGGATGCTCCAATGTGTGAAGAATGTGGTGAAACACTCTCCGTCTTGCACATTCTCATTCAATGTCCGAAATATCATGAGGAGCGTCGTACCAACTTCTCACGGTTTTTTAGAGAACAGATCCCATTCCACCCTGCCCTTTTGCTGGGAGAGGAGCCTCTTGTTCCTCATACCCAAGTTTTTAACTTCCTAAACAGCATTGGCTTATTACAGCACATTTAAGTTAGTGGATTTTCTTCGTATTGTCTGCATTTCATGAAAGATTTTAAACTCTGATATGCCTCACCTTTAACTAAATAGCACCGCAGTTTTCTTCTACCATTGTTCTGGCGCACTATGGCCTTAGCAGCCGCTGCGCCATTAAAACCCAAAATCAATCAATCAACGTCTCGGCAGACTAGGATGACCACCCGTCCCGCGACTCGCGGGACTGTCCCGCATTGAGGGCTCGTGTCCCGCGTCCCGCGGGAAAGTCCAAAATCTTCAAAATGCCCCGCATTTCATACTGTCGTAAATTTCACTCTGCAACTCATGGTGCTGCCGAACAACGGGGCAGGGGGAAGCGTGGAGGTCGCTGGTAATCGTGTGAATCGCAATAGTGCCTATTGAAAAATCTTAATTCTATGAAAAATGTTTGTGTCCAACAAACATATGTGTATCATACAAGAAATATAAGAACATATAAGAACCATATAAGAGCCACATAATAACTATATAAGAACCATTAATTAAACTTGTGAGAAGTTTCTTAAAAGTTTCTTATATGGTTCTTATATATCTTATATGATTCGTATGTGTTTATTAGACACAAGAAATATCTCATACATATGGCTTTTTCAGTAAGGGTACGACATTTTCAATCCAAGAATTGCGGGAAACGACCGTCGTTCTTGGAGGAGAACCGACGCGAATGATCCGCGGTGCCTCTTCCTTTGATGGCAAAATATTATCAGAAAAATTGCTCGCCAATTGGTAAAATATATAATTTTGTAAATATTTCAAAATAGCTGTAAATGCAAAAACATTGCTGTGGATTTTTTTTATGATGACACAAAGCAAAAAGCCGGCAACCCATGACGGTTGAAGAAGAACATAATGTTAAACTTTATGATGCAATTGAATGCAAAGGTGCAAGCGATCTCGACAGGAATTACGAAAGTAATCCCTGTAGATGGGAACAAGAGAGACAAAGGACAAACACAATTCCTGTGTTTGTGTTTGTCCTTTGTCCCTCTTGTTCCCTTTCGTCATGGATTATTTTCGTCATGTTAAACATTTGTGTAGGGTCACGTTGATAAAAGTAAGCGTTGACAGGAAACAATGACCCTAAAAAAGGTTACTGTTTCTTAGTTTCATTTGATGCATCACGTTCTGCTGCAGTTGAGTTTCATGCTTTCAACTTCGACACATTGATTAACATATTCGCCATAAAAAATATATCACTGGAGTCAAAAATATTTTAGCCTAATTGCTGCGATCCAATTTGCAGGTGTATAAACAGCATAGGACATTAAATGTGTTAACAGAGCCTCGGTTCATGGTGTGCGTGTTCATAAATCACTCCGCAGCCCCCCCCCCCCCCCGACGTCTCCAGCATTTCATTAGCAGCCGATCCCCCCCTTCCCCCCGCTTGTCCCGCATTTCGCAAGCAGGAAGGTGGTCACACTAGGGCAGACGCGTCTACGATAGGGCACAGCTCGGGCCAAAGTCAACGAAAGTCAGCATATCACGGTATCTTCCTGATAGTGCGAGCGGGTCAACAAGGTCAATGTATACATGTGCGAATCTTGCGTCCGGAGGAATAACTGATGAAGTCGGATTGGTGTTGCAACGGATTTTGGCTCGTTGACATTCCAGGCATGTACGAGCCCATTGACGAACATTCGTGTTCATTTTTTGACCACACATACCGTGTTGCAATTAAACGTTGAGTGGCTCGAATGACAGGATTGGATCAAGAATGGTATATGTCGAAAACAGTTCGTCTGACGTAGGGTGGTAGATATGGTCGGGGTGGGCCTGTCGCCGTGTCACAAACCATGGTCACCGGAAATGAGTCTTTGTGGACATATTCCAGGAGAAGTAAAGTTGAGGATGTCCGCTGTTTGTGAAGTTCTGAGTCCAGTTCTTGGGACGTCGCGAGTGCAGACAAATCTACGGAAGGATATGTGGAGCCAGAGGTGTTAACAGTCACCATGATAATTCAGTCATTATGCTGACCGGAAATGTGCCGAATGTCTGTGGTGAATTCATAAATGAAGGGAAAATGTCTTTTTTCACGGGTTGAGCGCGTGACACTGGACGCCAATGTATTGGTGAGTGACTTGAGAGCAGTGTAGATGGAAATCAGACGACCTTCGAGTAGATACCGGAAGTAACTAACCTAGCGGTAGATGGACAGCAACTCTCGGCCGAAGGTAGTAAAACGAGCTTCAGCGTGTGATAAGGCTCTGGAGAGAAATCCAATTCGACGCCATTGAACTTCAAGAGACAGTTGAAACACTGCTTCAACTGCCATGTCAGAAGCGTCCACCATCAAAAACGAGGGTTTGTCACTGCCTGAATGATTAAAAAGAGTTACACCGGCAAACTGCTTCTTCGCGCTGCTGAATGCAGCCACTTCTGCATCGTTCCACGAGATCGGTGCAGTCTAGCATGTTACACCGCCGAGAAGAGGGTTGAGTGGTTTCAGAGTTGCTGCCGCCCCTGGTAAAAATCCACGATTGAAGCTGAGTAGGCCGAGTAATTCTCTTAGTTCCCTTACTCTTGTTGGGACAGGAAAGCTTCGGACGGCCTGAATTGGAGATGTTAGCAGGCCTACTCGATTGTAGTCGATGTGATGACCAAGGGCATCAAGCTTGGGCACACCAGACTCACACTTTCCGAATCAGCAACGCCATATTCAATAGGCTTCTCGTGTTCTTTTGGACTGTGGCTGAAGACAAGAATGTCGTACAGGTAGGCAAAGCAAAATGAGAGCCCCCGCGGGACCTGGTGGACAACGCGTTTAAATGTGTGCGCAGCATTCCGGAAGC
Source organism: Ixodes ricinus (assembly GCA_037355805.1). NCBI lineage: Eukaryota > Metazoa > Arthropoda > Arachnida > Ixodida > Ixodidae > Ixodes > Ixodes ricinus. Next base: position 16,944 of record JAZHYW010016206.1, read on the forward strand.
CGAAAGGTATTAGAAAACATTCGAACAAACCGTACAGTGTATTTATGGCTGTCTTGGTGATATCAGGGGGCTAAAGTGGGATCTATCGATAGGCCTTGAAGAGGTCTTTCTTGTAGAAGATTGTTAAATCTGCATTATCAGCAGTAAAGTCATGAATGTGAGGGATGGTGTAGCGGTCCAGAGTCACGGCCTGGTTGAGAACTTGAAAATTCTTGCATGGTCTCGTCTTATGTATTTTTGTGTGTAATGGAAATGACCAGTTTCTGGACCGAGGGCGTACAAGACCTTGTTCGAGCATATGACCGAACTCGTTCTTGGCTATTTCATGACGGTCCGCAGCAAGACGACGGGAGTACACGGAAGCACCAGTTGTCGAGATACAATGTATGATAGTGTGTTTAGACATGTACGTGTTACCCCCAAATATAACTAAATACAGTTTCTTGTTACTCGCTCAAAAAGTAACTAAATATATCTCGTTAACAGTTTTAAAACTGAACGCCCGAATGACCTGAAAAGTAACGATTTACTTTTCCCGTTACTTCGACGACCCACAACTGCTCTTGTTTAATGGTTTATTGTTTTTTGTTCAGTAGTCACTGCGCGTATGCAGTAGCTCCCTCTCGAAATTTTGATCAGTTATGTTTCCCCGCTTTCTTCAGAGGACATCTCCGGCGACGCTAAAGGGTCGTTCTACTGACGCGCTCGAAGGAACGGGGGTGTCGTGCTTCAAGAATAGCTGGTGAATCTTCGGGAACTGAAACTTCACTGTGGGCAGCGGTTACCCTCCCAACAAGAGCAGAAACCGAGAAAGAAAAAAATAACAAACTTGTCTTGTTCTGGAGGTCCGCTCCCTCGACGTCCTCTTGAGTATGCTTTAGTATAATATTCCCTTCTCTTTTTTTATTATCTTTACTTCTAGAGTTCGAAGTTTACAATGGGTTGTGCGCCTTCCCGTGTTGGCAGCCTCCGTGTTTACATTCAATCTGTACAGGTTTCTAGGAGTTTAAACCGACGAACCGCACTTTGTTCGCTAAGTGAAGGCAATTTCCAGCTGCAAAATTAGAGAGACGTGTTCAGCGGTAAAAGTTGCTATAATGACATACTGCTTAGTTGCTGTTTTTATTGCCCATCTGCCTTTGTCGCAATAGAAACGTACTCAGGCAAGAAATAAACAAGGTTGTTTAAACTGTGTTGACACGTTACTCCTGAAAGGTAACGAAATACCGTTATTCGCTGCTTGGTCTTAAAAGTAACTAAATATGTTACTTGTTCCTTTTCTAACAAGGTAAATAAATAAGTTATTCGCTTCAGCTCCTAATCATTTTAAAAGTTTTCGAACTTCCATCTGCAATTGAAGATTGAACCCCGATGCCCCATACCACTATCATAAAGTTCTGCCCTTCAAAACAGGGCTATCATTACGAAGGGGCCATGGATTAGCGAAAACCTTCAACCACGCTTTGACTACCGATTTCGCAACTGACAGGTTCAGTTGCAAAATATACAGAAACACCTAAGATTGCAGAAACACGTTGTCTCTCAGTCGAAGTGGAAGCGCAGCGGCAGACGGCACCCGCTTGGAACACTTGCACTGACCCGGACCATGCACTCCTCAGAAAACTGGGAATCACCGAAGAGGACCTCAACAAATTAATTACTGGCACTTGCACAGCTGCTAGGTGCAATAAAATGGATCTGAGATGAATTGTGTACCGTAAAAATAGAGAGAAGCATGGTGATGTCCGCGCAGCAGTCAAAATCAGGAACCTTTGTCTCTCAGTATGCCAAAAGACGTCGTTCCCTGAATAATAAAAGCGCCGTTAGACGAGAATTTGTAACAATGCGCGCGAATACCATGGTGATTTTACTAGACTGCAAATCAATCGAGAGCAAACATTACTTCTGCGCCAAACTCAGCTAATCTAAAACAGACCTTTTGAAATAATTCAGCTGGTTTAAGTGAAAAAGCAGTGAATCGTGTGAAGTTTTATGAGCGACACTCGCACTTCAAGAATGGCAGACCATCGCTGGAAGATGCAGAGAGGTTGGGCGACATTCTCCACCCTCTATTTTTCTTCCAGTGGAGTTATTCCATTCTAGAAGCACGAGCACTACTCATATCACTTCGCACAAATAACGGTGCAAACAGCACTAGAGTTTTTTGTTCTTTTCAGATCATCGAGATTTTTTTGATAAGGTTGTGGTAGCTCTGATTTAGAAGCATCTTTGTCGCAGTGGATTATGAAGGGAAAAACTAACATAGTCCCGAAAATATACTCTTGGTGACGATATTCAAATGCGGCTCATACATTGCACACAAGCACTGCATGAGCACTCGATTTGGTCTCGCGACAGCACATGCTTCGACGAGCATTCGGTTAGCAGGTTCCGGACACTCACTACGGTGACAGACTCTAGCAATGTATAGAACGAAAGTAAAAGATTGTGTCAGTGAAACCGCCAATTCCATATAAGAAAAATATACGATTATATTGAAAAGTGTTTGAACCGACGGAATCAGAGTAAACCTTGGGTTGTCATCAGTCGTCTTGGTCCGTGTGTATTTCCGGTGATTTTAAATATGAATTTTCACGTCACCCAGGGGATGAATTGTTTATTGACAGTTTTCTAACTTTATTCTTCGGGTTGCTGATGAGCACTTTCGCTAGGCTGTCCTCCCACAAATAGCTTGGTTCGACTCGCCGATGAGACTTAGTGTTTCACCCATATTTCTCTGAAGAATCTTTCCGCTAAAATAAGAGAGCAAAAGAAATAAGTAAGTGTGCAAAGTTGAGCGCACGTTATCCCTCTAAAAATACACAAGTAACGCCTCTCTCCGCGTAGGAAGACAATGCGGTCGGACGCGGTTCACTGAGATAAATTCTATATGGAACTCAAAGACGCGGTTTGGGGTGGGGGGGGGGGGCGGGGGAGGGGATCCAGGCTTCCTTGCAGCACGCTCTTATTTGTACAAGCATCCATGACGACAGGGGTTGGAGAATTGGAAAACCCTGATATTCGAGAAAACAAGACCGTGTTCACTGTTTCGGGGCAGTGAAGTACGGACTCTTCTTATATTAGCTATGTCCCCAATTAGCGTCTCCAAGATTCTTTGACATTCGACACTCAGCAGCCAAACATAATTCGAAATAATTTCAACTGAAGAACTACAAACATTGGTATATTCTAAAGAAGGTATATAGAGATCAACCACAGAGCAATAGTTTAAAATAATTACAACCTCAGAAACGTATTGTCTTTATTCCTATGTCTTACATGACGGGTTCTTTACTAACGAGTTACAACAATTGAAGATAAATGAACACCTCACATAAATTAAACAAAACACTCGGTAGAACGTTGTTGCTATGTCGTTGAAACCTGAGCGAGTTGATTCTGCATTGTGATATTAAAAACAACGCGGAGATAGATGAAGACGAATAGATAAGCACAGACCGAACGCTGTGTCGGTGGGCATCAACCCGTCCTTCGTCCGTCTTCCCGTTGATTTTAATTCCACATTTGTTAATAGAAGCGGGTGTCAGCGTGCAAATAAAGACAAGTTAGAAACGCGCACTTTAGTTACCAACTTAAGATGCACCATAGCCATCTTGCTGGAATGTTATCCTTATCTCGCACGATATCTGTCTGCTGTTGATCGAGTGTGCTATATCGGTCGTTAGAAATCATCAAACTAAAGTAGTTGCCGCGTTATGAAATGAACAATTTATGCTGCCGGGGTCCACCCTACCCGAGCAAAGGGGGAAAAAGCGCCAGAAGTTGCGAGCTCGAGGGAAACGGGAGGGTGTAACGCGCCTTTTCTGCTGCGGTCATGTATCGTTAACACGGACCCCGACATATGCCCAATATATTAAAGCAGTAACTCGGTAAATACATTCGTTCTTGTCTCGATGTTTAAAACAAATCACATTATAAACGCACATTTTCTTTTTTTTTTTGGTGGGGGGGGGGGGGGGGAGAGGGGTGTGTTTATAGTCACTTGACATCAGAATCAGAATCAGTTTATTTTTGTCACAGCGCTTTTACACACATGTGACAAGGAGGAAAGGAAAAAAAAGCTGCAAGTTTGCTGCTTGACGGGTTCCTGCTCCCTAAAACACAGGGCAGAGCGGCACTGTCATCAAAAACACGAAAAAACACAGTGAAAATAACTTACGTAACATGACACTTAGCAATATAATAAGTAACATCTCAATACACATTGAAAAGATAGATATAACAAACATAAGACAAACATTCTATTTATTAGAGGAAAGTTTAAATTTTACGGACATTTAACGAAAGTTTACCAATACTGACCTCTAGACACGAAAGACAAACACAATAAAGATAACTTATATAAGATATCGTATAAAATAAGTGTAATTGAAATTAGGTTGAGCTTGAAAACAGACTGAAGTAGAAGATATAATAAACATAAGACAAACATTTTCACTCAATATAAGAAAGTCTGAGTTGTATGGGAATTTATTGAAGGTGAATCAACTTCTTGGGAATATAAGGTGTTTAACAGTGACGGTAATCTGTAACTCAACCTCTGGAAGCCAAAATTAGTTCTAGATGATGGGATTCGCCATAGATGCCAATGACGTGAGGGATTCAATGATACATTACTTTCAAGTTTAGCGAGGTCTAAAATCACTGTAATATGTTCTCTTAAGGCACGATGATATGTGACAGTTAATCTATTAGAGTACGACTGTATTTTATGCTTTATAAATAAGGGAAGAGGACTATAATCACGTGGGACATTTTCAATTATCCTTATTGCTTTTTTTTTTGCATTAACCTCAATTTGTCAATGTTACTTTTTGTTGTTGTCCCCCAGACCAGATGGCAATAACAAAGAATTAAATGAAAAAAGGGAATTGTATACTAAATTTTTATAGCTACAGAAAATACGTTCTTATATTTGTTTATTATTCCTACTACTTTACGAGGCTTTTTTATGTATGTAAGAAACATGGGGATTCCACGACATGTGTTCTGAGAACACAACGTTGAGGGTCTTTACACTGTCAACGCATTCTACTATATTTGGCCCAAAGTACAAATCACTGGACAATGCGATCCGTGATCCTGGACATTTAAAAAGGACTGCTTTTGTTGTGCACGGGTTTACAGACAGAGAATTTATGGTGACCCAGTGTTTTAACTTGCTTAAAAATAGTTTCCTTTGGAAGTGAGTATGTCTTATCTTGATTCAGAAAAAAATATGCTGGTATCGTCTGCGTACATAATCAGCTTGGCTGTGTAACATCATTGACGTAAATAATAAACAACAGGGGACCTAATATGCTTCCCTGTGGAACCCTAGAGAAAATGCGCTGCATGTTGGTTGACGAGTTTCCAATCTGAACATATTGGTGGCGATATTCTAGGTAGGACGCAAGAAGTGATAAGGGAATACCACGTATACCGTAACATTTTAGCTTGTCGAGAAGAATCTGGTGGTTTATTCGGTCGAACGCTTTGCTAAAATCAATTAAAATCCCTAAGGTTAAAAGTTTATTCTCAAAATGCTCTAATATTAATTCTTTATGTACTAGTAAAGCTGTTTCTGTGGATCTATGTTTCCTAAAACCGAATTGCGATTCCGTCAGCAAGGAGTATTTGCCTAGAAAATTGAGAAGTCGAGAGCACATGATTTTTTTCAATGGGCTTTGAAAAAATAGGAAGGATCGAGATTGGACGGTAGTTACTCAGATCATTCCTATCCCCACCTTTATGAAGAACAGAAACTTTAGCAACCTGCATCCTCTTAAAGAATATACCGTATGATAATATAAGATTACACAAATGAGTTAAGCATGAAAGTATCAAATCCAAGACAAATTTCACAGGTCTGATCCCCGTATATACTCCAGTTCTCTTTAAGCCCGACCGCAGCCAATGCTAGAATTCAATGACGCCAATCATACAACGGCAACAGTGCATGATCAAAGAGCTCGCCATTTTTGTGGTCGTTTTGTTCCCGATCGCCCGCTAGAACAATCACGCACATATAAACTCGCAGGATCGCGGAGTATTCAATATGCGTGATTAGTTCAGGCGGTCAAATTAAAAGCACGTAGGCAACGGGTGCCTGACGGTGCACAATTTTGGGTCTGCCAGATTGCTTATATGGGAATGCATCGTAAGCTCTGAACCACTCACCACCGTGACTTTCGTAGCATTGTTTGGCTTGTAGTTTGGGTACATCAGTCTTGTCACATTTCACATTTCCGATAGTTTAGCGCGACGAAAAATTTAATGGTCCCAGTTTTAAAGACTATTTATTAGGACCTCGCATAATGATTTTTTTACTTGAAAGATACCAACTAACACGTATGTGTCCCCAAAGTTAATTAGTGTTGGATACGTAATTTATTCGCGAATTACAATTTTACACCCTTCGTAGGTTAAAGACAACCGTGGTCGATAACGTTTTGCGAAATGAATCCTTTCATTATTTCCAGTACCTTTTTTTATCCTCTGTCGCAGGGAGAACCCGCACATACCCTGCACATGTTTTTTCTCCTTAGGTCGTACTAATAAATTTTACAATATACTAAATTTCTTTTCCGTCCACCGTAAAAAAAACGTTATTGATTGGCCTGTAATAGCATTAACATTCATTTACATTAAATTTTAACTGTAATAAATAAAAGTAGTTACTTGTAGGGAATAAAAACTCAATCTTGCCGTAGTCATTTTTTTTTTTTGCTTTTAAGATGTAATAGTATTTCCTGGAAAGCTCAAGCCTGTCATCATGTATATGAGTATGTGACAGGCGCTTTTAGTTCGATGATTTGTCGCCATGTGGCGTATTCAGCTTTCACTTTTACACCGTTTGCAAATCCCGCCGAGTGCGTGCAGCGTTCAAAAAACATAGCTGTCCCAAGCCGTAGCGATACCAGGCGGCAAAAGACTCCACGAGCAGAATGGCGATATTGCGACCAAAGAAAGAACACGAAGACTTCTAAACTACTTACAAAAAAAAATGTTAAAATTTCTACATTTCCTATTGTTGTGTTGGCGTGCGATATGGACGGCTCTAACTGCCGTTAATGAGCGTCGTGTTTAAAACGTATGCTGTCATCAGCGGCTGATCTTATAAAACATCTGTCATTGTAGACCTATGTATTTCAAACACATCATTCTTTACGCGTTTATTTATATTCCCTTTCCGCCTGGTGCCGTATAGCCTAGTCACTAGAGGTTATATATTGTGCCGCATGAACCCGTTATCCGAACGTACTACAATATTCAGTTTATTATATTTATATAATATATACTTAAATAAAATAAACTCGTACAGTGAGTTACAAGCAGATTAGTGTGCAATGGGCCACTCGAGTGGCCTGATTCAAAAGGCATGCGTGTCACTTTCGTGGAGCTCTCTTGAGACACTGCGCTGAGCTCTCTTGAGACACTGCGCGTCAATTTCTTGAGACAAGGCTTTTTGCATTTTAGGTATATGACATAGCAATGGGTTCCATGAGACCAAGAAGCCCACAATGAATTTATGTTTATATAACCAAGGACGCTCTGATGTCTTGACTGCGTATTAAAGCACATTTTCCTTGTCTCCCTCAAAACAGGTTTCTGCTGGTTTGTGAAAGTATTCAGGGACCGTCCCATATCAAAAGAGAATGCTAGGGAGCTAGTTAAATATAGCACTTTGAACCACTAAAAATTGTTACAAAGAAGTCAAGAGGGTACGAATGTAATATTGTCACGAATGACAATTGATGAGGCGATAATGACTGAAGAAACTAAACGTTTAATGGGGCGAACGTGTGCCCAAAAATAAAAAGGGAACAGAAGAAAGCAGAGCGCCGCGGGCGTCGAAGTCGGCGTGACAGCAGAGTCGAACGCTGGGGCGAAACTGATCCCGGCTCGCCACGCGGAGCGCCTTTTGTACCGGCGTGGGTTTCTGGAACATCCGGCCTAGAACGTTCGGGGCGTAGAACATTCTTAACTCGGTGAAACGAGAAAGTTCTCGAACTTGCGAGAATGACAAGTAGAAAGAATAAATAAAAGATACTTCTCTCCCAGGAACCGAACCCTGGCTCATCGCGTGAGGAGCAAACACGATAACCGTTAGGCCACGGCCGCGCTGCCTACTTGGCAGCTGCGCGCGCGGAAATAATAGCACACGCCCCGAGGCCAAGATATCTGTAACCAGAGTCTTAAATTTCTTTTTCTTCAATTTTCTTTGATCGTTTCTCGGGGCATGCCCGCACAGATCTTAACTTCAAGCAAATAAATCTTCGCTTGATCGCCTCCGTTAAATACACGCAACGCTGTTGTTTTTTTAAGTTTTTAATACTATATGCAACGATATTTTGAGAAGCAGGAAGCATAATGCGCTGGCTATTTTGTTTTCAAGGATAAATATAAATATGCACTTTGTTTGTTAGATTTACATACAAGAATAAATAAAAATTAATGAAGACAATTTCCGGGACCTATTAATTGGTTTACAAAATTGTTTTGTACGTTTCATCAATTGTTCTTTTTTATTTCTAGAAGAAACTTTTTAGGCTCTATGTGTAGCAGACTTGGAAACGAAGAAGTAATATATTTGCCCTTATATACAACAATGCATATTAGCTGGTTGTTAGGGGTCATGCCGATACGTTTTACATATTTTGTGAGAACTTATAACGTAATATTTGTATCGCTATGATGTTCAGGTAGACAAAATGGCGGATAATATAGATTTCTATTAATATATACTTCAGTCAATTCGAGTGAAATAATTTTTTTTTTTAGGCGGATGTTGTCAGATTATTGAGAACATTTGAGTTTTGCTTAAATAAAAACGTGCAATATAAGGCTAAACACGGTGGCGCCGCGGTGTGTCAATTTAAATTGTTACTTGACTCGTGTTCCTTAAGAACGTTTCTTTAATGATGTGCTGTCAAGTAAAATACTACGGAGTTTCAGAGTACTGAAGAAGGCCTCTAACGTCGGCAGATTATGCATGCACTTTAAGAGAAACCAATTGAGTAAGGTGAATAGCTTCAAGACTATATCAAAATTGGGTGCTCCTTTTGGAGATCTTTTGATCTAATAATTATCAGTGACACTCGTATTTAGTTTATATCGCTTGTCCTGATTGTGTTTGACTAATATGTTCTCCGCTAAGCTGACATGGCGATGGAAGCTGTGTGTTTGTTTATTCAATCCATCGTTTGCTTTTTAATGTCTGACCTCGCACTTCGCCCGAGAGTATACGTAAAGAGCGCGATCACGTGGTGCAAGACCGACGGTTGACTGGTCGAACCAGCACGTGGCTTTCACCGTCCTGTCAGCTTAGCGGTGAACAGAGTATATCACGTACATTCACAGCCAGATATGGAAGCGTCTTTCGATCGTGCTCTATACTTCGTTTCACCGCAAACTAGAGCGCAGCTGACGCTAGGAATCGTTCAATCAGGCAGCACCAAAAGTGCAACATCACGACTTTCGTCATTCTTGTCATCTGTGTCCTTACGGCTAAACCAAATAAGACGCAAGGGAATACTCCGTGACCTTGCGATTCTCTTATCTATTTCCGGTTTTTTGTGTCTTGTTGCTTGTGACATTATTATTCTGAAAGAACGATCACAAGCGGCTCATGTGAAGACATGCCCGTCGTTCCGTCGTTTGTGTTTTGGCTTTTGTGCTTCAGTAAGATGTGCATTTGTGATTAAAAAACGAGCGACTTAGTTTACTATCACAAATGCACAATACGCCCATTGAACATCGAAGAATGTACAACATACAGTACGTCGAACGCGATTTTTTGTCGCTTATCTAAAATGCAGTAGCCCTATATTCCGTTCGCCGATAAGCTGGACTGACTGCGGTGCAAGCTGCGTCCTCGTTGGATCAGTCATACGCCCTCTCTTTCCTCGCGTCATCATGCTCTCTCCCATACGCACACGCAGAGAGCCGGCTGATGAGACGGAAGTGGCTGATTTGTCCGGCGGGCACGTAGTTCCTTCTGCAGTCTCGGATTATGGGTGAAACATGAAGTAATAGTCAAAGCCATCCCGCTGTTCAACAAAAGAAAAGAGAACACCAAATTTCAAATTATTGCATATATTATTCATATTTCGCTCGGGCTGATCTCAATATGCCATGTGCTACTTGCTATGTACTGTTCGTTAGTTTACACGACAAAAGGGACTACAGCAATTCGGCATAATGAACCCTTAACGTAAAGAGGCTTTTCAGAAGTTTCCGCTTAATGGTCATATGTTTAGGTATACGTCGAAAGAATTCGTATCAATGCGGAATAAAATGTAACTGTATTTTAGTCCTGTGATGTAGTCCTTACCAGTAGAAGCAGAGACCCGAGCATAGCGTTAAATTGTCTATGGTCCGTTGCAACTCAAGGAGGTAGGGTGGGGGAAGGAAGGCCGTGGAGGGGGAAGCAGACGGAACGTAGAGAGGAGAGAGGGAAACCTCCTTTTCTCTCGAGGATTTCGCCTGCTTCCTCCTATCCGGCTTTCCTTTCCTCACCCTACCTTCTTGAGTTGCAAAGAACTATATAAACAATAACTACATAACCACACTATAGTCGGTGACAGGCCAAGAACGAAGTGGAAGCTCCTCCCACTTCTGTCCCCTTAAGCGGAGCGAACACTGGAAAGGAGGCGTCCTTCTGTCCACCGTTCGCTCCGCTGAAGTGGAAAGGGGTGGGAGGAGCTTCCACTTTGTTCTTGACATGTCACCGACTATAGATAGGATACGGCTCACGAGCAACCCGCAACCCCCCCCCCCCCCCCACTGTCACCATTTACTAAAGCGCAAGATGCTCAGGACATGCTCCAACGTCCGTTCTACAAAGAAATGGCGGCGCTATTCCACTCAGTATAAGCCTAAAATTTGTATGCTGTCACAGAAAGGACGATCATATCTATGCACCGGTTTTTCTTAATATGACGTTCACAAAAACAATATATAAAGCGCGTATAAGTGCAGTGGGTGTTGAGTCAGAATATACGCTAAAATTAGCAGACAACAAAAAATAAAGTAACATGTACATTCAATTTTTTTTAAATCAAATTAAATAATTTATTTGCATCTACAAGTACGGATGCCGAAGACACAGATTAAAAAAAATACAATTTTCGTTGGCTTGACAAGGTTTGGGCTTCGAGTGTTTGACAAACAATAAAATAGATGCGGGCAAAAAAAATCGGAGTAACAGATATACAGAAAATACAATAGCTACAAGGTTAACATAAATTAATGCCTATTATGCAAAAAGTAGTACGAAAAGTATTACCTAAAACGCAAGATTAAAAGGAAGAGAAAAAAACGAAACAATCGAGTGCAGCGGAGGTGCACGACTTATCACATGAACTAACATCACAAATAAAATCGGCTAGGGAAAGATACTGTCATAGCCTCCTCTATACTCACAAAGCCTGGCAGTTCGATGACAGAGCCATAGAGTGCCGGTCGCAGATTTGGGGCCCGAGTATCTGGCAGCACGGAGCAACAAAACACAATTCCTTGGAGAACCTGGACGTCAGCGCACAGCTTTTGCAGCGGCGAGTACCCGAAACACACTTGTTCGCTCGGGAGAAGTGTGTTTCGGCGTCTCACCACAGCGGGACACCAGTCACGTGGCTCTATTCTCATCCGCTGTCTGCCGCCCCACCTTTTCTATTTCGGCGGCTGCCTCTCATGGCGATCAGCCAGGCTTTGTCAGTATATAGGAGGCTATGGTACTGTATACTGTCACCTTACCCAACTTCCTTGTGCTTGATCCTCAATAATTCCGGCGCTATTTATGAAAACGAGAAGGTCAGATTAGTCAGTTTGAAATTCCGTTTTTCTTTTTTTTTTTTGAAGATTACACGTTCCTAATGCGGAATGACCAAAGACAACATGCCTTTCGTGCCTTTCGTGCAAAATATTCAGATCACGCAACCGGTAATTTGGCGTTGGTGTTGGGCTTGTATGCTAAGAAGTAGTCAGGTCCCAACAGCGTCGATAACGCATTTCTTAAACGATATGCTGAGTTGGTGTCACGCTACCTGAATATTGTCTTCGTTGAGCCACTGCGGACATTGAGGCTATTAAACCACTGACTGTGCAAAGAAGATTGTCCCGATTCACAAGGCTGGAAATAACGCACATAATCAAGAATTTACAGGCCCATTTCATTGACAAGTACGTCTTACAAATTTCTAAAACACAATATCTGCAAGACCATTACAATGCGTTTGAAAACAAGCCATATCTTCAACTCTCATCAACTTGGGTTTCGGGCGTGATTGTCAACAGTGACCCGAATAGCATAAACTACGCACAACTTTTCTCAAAAAGATCAATTATCGACAACAAATAGTTGCGAGTTTTATCGATTTGTCGAAAGCGATGGATCGTGTGCCTCATAGAAAAAACTTTTAACCAAGCTACAATTTGTTGGAATAAGTAACGTTTTGCTTCCATGGATAGATAGCTACTTTCCCAACATAAGCAGTATGTGCCGTCAACCGGTGAATGCTCTAGCATGTTAGACGTATACTCAGGGGTGCCAGATGGTTGCGTTTTTTGACTGTTGCTCTCTCTCATTTATATTAATGATGTGGCGTTGTGTGTAGGTACATTCGTAAATGTGAGACTCTTTGCGGATGACTGAGTTATTTATACCACAGTTGCTAAAAGAAAATTAAAACATACTTAACCTATCTTTGCAAAACATACATCGTTGATGTGAGAAATGGGAAATAAAATAAACTACGAAAACACAACAGCCGTCACTCCTTCCAACAAGAAAACTACTCTAGACTTCAAGTACACAAAACACAGAAACACCATGAAGAAATAAAAAGACAAAAAAAAATTGGGAGTTACGATTATACAGAAGCTCAAATGGGACACGCATCACAAAGGTTTGTAGTAATGCCCTTCGAAGACTATGGTTTTTGGGAAGAAAACTAAGACACTCTACACCAGAAACTAAGCTTAGTTCAAATAAGACGCATGTTAGACCTGCATTTGAAATATGCCAAATATACCTTTCGGCGCAGTTAGAAAAGGTACAGATACTTGTAATAAGGTGCATCTTTTCATAAATATTCTCGAAAGTGTATTGTGACCTTCATGTTGAACGACGCAGCACTAGAATCTATTGAAGCCAGAAGATAAATCGCTACTCAAATTTTGTGTTCTTTATACTATGGTAAAATTAACATAAATATGTATGACTACCTAAAACCTTTATCTCCCACTTAAGGAGGACTAATCACAACAAAATATCTAGACCTCTCCAAAGTAATATTAATGTATTTAAAAAAATCTTTATTTCCTCGTGCCAGCTTAAGAGGGCGCGGTACCTCTATTTATTCGTCCGTTTCAGGCGCCAGATGGCGCGCAGCTCGCGACATGGTTGAACGCGCGAATTCTAGATGGCGCCAGTATCGGAGTGAGAAAAGGCCCGCGGTAGCCGCTGCGTGAAATAGATCCCCGAAATGTGTCGTGTGACGCTGTTCTCCGGCGGATGAAGTTTCTCCCTCCCTCGCGCGCGCTTGGTATGTCTCTTGTCAGTCAGCTCAGTGTGGCCGGGTCCGGCCTCTGCGCTGTGTGATGCAGTGCGTGGCGCTCGTTTTTGTTCGGAGGTGGGAATAAAAATGTCGGTCCTCTTTTTTACGACGCTCGTTTTTATAGCTTGGGTTTTTATTTCAAATGACGTACAGTACCGCCTTTTCGAAATCGTATACTTTGCGGTGAGCGATTGAGAGTCATGTTAGCATTTTATTTTGGTCAGCACTACACGTTGAATGAAGACCTTGGGCGGCGGCGTAAACATGTGTTGCTCCCCAAATTGTGTCCAAGGTGCGCAGTGACAAATGGAAATGATATTGAAGGCGTGCGACCGTCGGTTGGTAATTGCGTGCGTTAGATTCACCTGTTCAGTCTAACCATTTTTGCCAATGTCTTATCTGTTTCGACAAATGATATGGTCGAGTCTATTGATAACCTTAGGTAGACTGCACTTACGGAGTGTGCGGGCTTCAGATAAATTTGCTTCGTTTGTGTGAATTAATAATTGTTTTCTCTTTTCCGTACTCGGTGCTATGCAAAAATCGCTGAGATGTTATGGTAGCGTTGTGTGGCGGCGTTTTGCACGCTGACTCGCTGTTGCGTTCTCTGTGCACAGCACGTGTTCAGATGGAATGTGTCAAATCGTATTTCCGATCGATATGATAGATTTAATTTGCTACAGTGTTAATAATATTTTCCTGATTTAAACTGGTCCCCCCCCCCCCCGGTCTGAGCCTAAGTTCAAATTCGAGAGTGCAGACGGACTTCGCGTCGTAACAGCCGTAATGCGCAGAAAGAAATTAGTACAATGAAAGAAAAACAAAAGGATACGAGGCGGCTCGGTGTTATAGAAGTAATGAGTGTACAAAAGATGCCATCGTACGTTTTCTTTTTCTTGTTGAACGTTCTGCATCGTTGTGAAACGCTCAAGGTACCAGCTAAGACAACGATCTGGCGTGAAATTTCGTCGAGCGGAAAACGAGCGTCACTTTCGCCATGTGCTTTCATTTCGATATGGCGCAAAATGTGCGCGAAATGGTAGCAGGTAAGAGAGCAAAATTTAGATGTTGGGTTTGGAAAACCGCCAGACTCAACCGTGTTGGGGCCACCTCTCGCGAGTCAATACGTCAAAGGTATTGCCCATCGAACTGTACGTGTGAGTTATCCATTTGAGCGAAACCTTGATTTCGCAAAACTATTGTGCGTTGGAAATATGCATCGTGTTAATCAGCTATAACTATACCCTATCTGAGTAGCTGCGCGCAGTACTTGGAAGCCACGAGCGAGAAATAAATTAAAGTTGCTTTTGTAGGACAATCGAGACGTGGAGACCCATAAAAGAGAGTCCCGAAAAAAAGAGAGTTCCCCTTCCCCTTTGGTAACACTGCGTGCACCAAAGTTGGAGGTAAACGGTTTAATTGCCGAGTCATTGGCCAAGAGTCTTGTGTTACCAAAATAAATCCACCTGTCGATCTCTCTTTTGTATTTTTAGAGTGTTTCGGTAGGCTTTTTTATTTTTTCTTAGTAATCAATGAGATGTTAATATGTAGCGCATTTGTTTCTGTTTTTGGCAGAATTACGCAATGAGTTATAAAATGGTCATTTTGTTATAAGGGCATGCTATCTTGTGCATGTCGTGTATGAATGACTTTGCGTGATATTTATATTCACCCCCTTATGTATGGGTCTTAAATGTACCTACAGTATAAATAAATAATATTTAGAAAACAAAAAAGAACTCCAAAATCCAACTTTTTCGCGCTTTTTGAAGTTTGTGCGCAGAGCCGTGTCACCTAATACCATGTAGCTTCCGTCTTCGTCACCTCCGGTGACATATCTGAGTAGAACTCTGATGCCGACATAGATAATATCCGTACAAACATCACTGCATATTTGCACATTTTGATCACCAACACCGAAAATAAAATGCGCCGGTGAGGCCGAAACCCAGGAGAAGCTGGAACTTTTTCAGAAGATTTCCGGTTAAGACCTCATCCGTTCAATGACCAACACAACGGTCAAAAAAGAATTCTAGTACAACGTGCACTTACGGGCCTCGATGGCTTGAAGCTGAGATGCAAATGGGGCCATCGGCCGACGCAGGATCTTCATTTCACAGCCACAAACTAGTCGCGGAAAACATGGCGAAGTCTTGACTTGTCCGTGAAGATTTGCGGCTTCAGGTACTCTAGCCGCGATCCTATGGCTCCATCAGACGCAGGCGCCGACCACGTCGCAGAGGCCTTTTATCCTCACAGAGTGCTTTTCGGGTTGCATCAGGTGCCGTGCCGGAAATCCCACTTCTGACACCAATGCTACGGAGTTAAATTTACTAGGGGTTGTCCATGGCCAAATTAGAACAGATTGTCGCTCCCATCGTCGTCATCCTCAGTAGGCTTTAGCAAGCGCCTAAACCTCTCCGCTACAATATACTGTAAACGACTAAACTTTCGCGTGGACCTAATTTTGCGAATTTCGCGAATCGCCTACAATTCGCGAAAAATACATCCCGTGAACAATTCGGGCAATATGTGAACGATATGGAAGCTACACTCGATTCGCGAAAATTCAGGGGTGGTTCTCATATGAACCCGTTCGCATTTGTACCTTCTCGTTTTCACCCTCTCATTTCAACCCTGAGCAAAACAACTTTCGTTTTTCTCCCTTTCTCACTTAAACCGTTCTCAAAACGAACTTTCGCGTTTTGACCATTCTCAAAACGACTTTTCTCATTTTAACCATTCTCAAAACGACTTTTCTCATTTTAACCATTCTCAAAACGACTTTTCTCCATTTTAACCTTTCTCCTTTCAAATTTTCTCAAAACATACTTTCTGGTTCTGACCATTCTCAAAAAGACTTTTCTTGTCATTTTAAACTTTCTCATTTCAAACTTACTAAAAATATACTTTCTGTTTTGACCATTCTCAAAACTACTTTTCTCATTTTAACCTTGTACATGATCAGGCTAGGGAAAAGCAATAATTTCAGCATACACTTACGGGAAACCGACATAAAGGAACCAATGACATTATGAAGTCCAGGCACCTGAAGCTTTATTATGCCTTGAAATGCTACTTGGAGAAGGACATCTAGAGTGCATGCCAATCCACGGCATGGCGGACAACAAATAGGCAAATATACAATGATCGTAGATCTGTACGATCACTCCGACACCGGTTGTAAATAATTCAGTATCTTCACAGGGCATGCCAGATGAGCATAACTTGCATCCGATGATTCACGACTGAAATTGTAGAAAAAAATATGTGCCTGGTAAAAAAGCCCTCAAACCAGGCATCATTGCACCCGCACATTAAAAAAAAAAATTGCGGCAGGGTTAGTTTGCCAATGGCAAGATCTCCCTTTGTGACTTTCTAAGGAGGGCGAAGGCATTCCTGGCCTTTGAATCGTCCGTGTTTTGTTGCTGCGGTCATCTTAGATAGTTTAACCAATTACCATCTTGTGGGAACAAAGCTTTAGAATAAAGCTTTACCGAGCATGGGATCGCATTGATGTGCGATGACTGATTCTGCGGCAAAAAACGTTTTGTACTATGCGTCTCGAGAAGAGCCGTTCAGTAGCCTAACGATTAGCCATACGATTTGAATGGCATAATGCTTTGCGAATCGTTTGTAACGTGACGGTATGGAAAATAAAATATTTCTGTGAACATATTTCGAATGCAATGTATCCTATACAAAGGGTTGAAATGATTCATGTGGGGGCGGGCACAGGATCTTCGGCCGCTCCCTGCTGGTCTTGCTCTTCACGTGCTCTTGAGTGATGGCGGCGGCGCTTTTTGAGCGACCAGGTGCACAGTAGGGCGAGAGACCTGCCGCGGCTGTTGCTTTGTGGTGCAGCCGGTGCGGGCGGTAAGCGATCGCCAGTTAGCCTTGGTGTGGAACATGACAGTTCGCATTGGTGCACACTGGCACAGGTAGTCCACGAAAATGGATCGACGAACATGTTAGAATTGTAATAATATGTGCAATGGCAAATCTGGCGAGATTTTGGTTTGTTTGTGGGCTTGTTTTGTTTTAGATCTGTTAGCGGAAAACAAACAGCGCAGGAACAAGGACAGAGTAGAAGGCGGTAGACACACACAGCGCTGTGTGTGTCTACCGCCTTCTACTCTGTCCTTGTTCCTGCGCTGTTTGTTTTCCGCTAATATGAATGACCAACTAGCCCACTCGTCAACACTTTTAGATCTGTTTTTTTTTATCAAAAAACAATTGCTATGGAGTAGCCGGCACTGTTATTGACAGTGCCAACATCTCCATTATTTTCATTCATTTATTTTTAACACAGAAATAGGGAGACTGATTGGAATTCCAAGAGCTACTTTAAAAAGGTTGAAACGCCACTTACGTGTTTTGAGACGGAGTTTAATTAGACAATAAATATTTAAGTGAGAGCGGGCTCAACCGAGAAGGGCATAAATAAGAAAAGGTTAAAGCGCAAAGAGCGTTAGGCGATTGGTTTGAAATACGGTGTTCAAATCAGAACGTGTTCAAATGAGAAAGGATGACACGCGAAAAGTTAAAACGCGAAGGGCGTTTTCAGAATGGGTTCAAACGAGAAGGGTTCAAATGAGAATGGGTTCAAATGAGACGGGTATAAATGAGAAAGGGTTGAAACGGGAAAGGTTAAAACGCGAAGGGCGTTTTGCGAATGGGTTCAAACGAGAAGGGTTAAAATCAAAATGGGTTGTTTCGAGATACACCCAAAATTAGAACCAGCGAATAATTTCAAATTTCCAGCTTTGGCCCGATTCGCGAAAATTTGAGCCCGCAAAAATTAAGTCGTTTACTGTATATATATATATAAATTTTGTTTATTGATTACGCCTACTTAGCCCTTTCAGGGGTAGTTTTTTCAAGGTCACGGTTTCTGGCCTCTTTGGTCAATAAGGACGACATGCGAGCCCCTGAATTCTTGAATAGGTCCGTAATTATATGTATTTCCGGGTTATGTTCTTATTTTTTTTCTAAGGTTTGGGGAATCGATGCTGCCTCGCGGTCTTCCTCGGCCGCCGAAACCCCGTGGTGTCGGACATAATTAGCATCGTCCTCCCCGACGCGGTCAGATAATGGGAGGCATCCGGCGCCGCGCCGGGGTCGGACCTACCGCCGATCAGGGTGATCAGGAGTGCGCATCGGACTAATTTGCCCGTTTCCAAATTGAGGAAACCGCGCGGAGGAATTTGGCGGCCGTATCGTGAGCGGGGCCTTTCTTTTCTATTCGTTTTTTTTTCCCCTTTGAGAAATTATACTTTCTCCTTACCCCTAGGTAAAAAGTGAAAACTAAAAGTATGCTAACATTGTTTTGTTAATAAACACTTTACGAGATGCAATTAAAATACAGTTTAGGTCCACCAATTGCATAATAAAGGTACAATTTCAGTATTACTAGCTTAATTGTCACACGGGGTCAATCCGGTGACAGCACTGCTAAAATTTGAGATATACTCTCAAAGTGTATGAAGAGCAGTGTTGCAACTAGCGATGTT
Organism: Ixodes ricinus; assembly: GCA_037355805.1. Taxonomy (NCBI): domain Eukaryota; kingdom Metazoa; phylum Arthropoda; class Arachnida; order Ixodida; family Ixodidae; genus Ixodes; species Ixodes ricinus. The sequence goes on from JAZHYW010016206.1 coordinate 36,016, forward strand.
ACTGGTAAGGCGTAACGTTTTTCACTAACGTACAAGCTAGTCGTTTTTTTAATATAATTAACGAGTAATTTATTTACGTTACTGTTTTAAGGTGTCGAGTATAAAACAACGTTAGCGTTACCTCTGAATACCATGTTCTGTGTTTGGCATAAAAAAAATCGCATTTTGTAAATTCCATTAAAGAACATGGTCACTCCTAAGTGGCAATGTTCTTTGGGCAAAAAATGAGTTTTTGTCAGGCAACTTAGGGTCGACCCTGAGTTGCTGAGCTAAACAGGATGTTCTTTGCGCAGAGCCTCGATATATTTACCCCATAATGCCAAACAAGTGTGGGATTTTGGCTTCACTATACCTTGTTGTTCGATTGGCACCTGCCTTCTTTATACTTCAGTCCTCGAGAAAAGGCCAGAATTAGGATTCCTTTCTGATTTTTCGGTTTTCACCTATCAAACTTGGGCCTAAATGCGTAGTGTGCATGCGCGCAATGTTCGGTGCTCCTGAAATCGAGGTTCCGTGTTACCAAAACAGATCCGCAAATGTGTGCGGTGTGCACGAGCGTCGTTTAACTAGCCTTCTCTCTTCTTTTTGCGAAAAAAGCGTGCGCGTTTTTTGGTTTCTTTTTTTTTGTGGGTCAATTTGTTATTAAGCCGTTCACCCTGCTCAAATGTTAACACGAGGTGGCAAACGCAAGTATGTTGACAATTGTAAAAGAGAAATATGCATTTAAACGCGTGGATTGGAACGAAGCAACATCAACAATTACGGCGTCACCACTTCGTGAGCATATCTGTTTCAATTGAATGCTTCGTCATTTCTTTTAGGTCTACCAATAGTTTTCGTATGTATGGTTCCCGCTCTCATCTTCAATATTAGCAGCGTTTTTTTTGTTTTGTGAGGTTAGTTGTAAGGGTTCGTGCCGCAGCACGTAGGATTTGTTTAAAAGCTCGGCGGTCCTGGAGGGGCTCGCACGTTTTGCGAGATGAGGACCGAGTGGGTGCGCCTCAAATGCGAACTATATTATCGTAGCCCCAAGACGTGTGACTAGAAATTCTAAAAATGACACGAATTCATCCCAATACTGTGGTCAAATGGGTAAACAAGCTTTGTGAACGCGTCGTTTTTTACCCACGGAATCTCGAACCCAGATGCCCCGATGACGGCAGCACACATTTGGAAAAACGTGGATTGTGTTTGTTCGGTTGATACGTGGAACCTTGGGCTGATGTCTGGCACTATGATAATTTCGTGGCGAACCAGAAACAAAAGCCATAAAAAAGCAATAAAATATTTTTGAAATTTAATTAACGCCTTGGTACTGACACCTTTTAGGGCCCGATTAAGACCCTGGGATTACCCGAGTTTGGAAAATCCAGGGTCCCAAATCGTGGATATAGTTAGGCTATCTTCGGGCGTGCATCATGAGTTACTTTCCAAGCCACTGCCCAAAAGAATTCGCAAGAGTACCCACTAAAAGGAAGCAGCAACCGTCCTCGGTGGACCTTTGCTTAACACTTCCTACAAGGACCTCACCTTCCTCGAAGTTTATCGCCGCAACACCATTAAGATTGAGATGTCTTGAGGTAAGTAACATACGTCAAAAATGCGACAATAGGGCACAACTTGGAAGTTTTAGCACCTCGTCTGAGCTGAATCACTATCTCGTACGGACATTAAACATCGGTGATCGTCCTCAAGCCGGATGTGCTTGAGCACTTTCTGATTATCATCCTTTTCCTCTCGGACGCCCTCCGGTTTAGACAAAGAAATGCGTCGACTCGTGCGACTTAATACGACAGAAATCGTATTGCTTATTCCAATTCTCGGATTTAAAAATCATTGGTTCATTCGCAAAAAAAAAAAAACACGAATTCGATGCAATAATATTTTAATATATAAATTCGTCAATTTTGATTAAAAAAATATATACTCTAGCACGTGAAGAAGGGTGGTGAACTGCGCTAATTGGTAGGATTCTACTTGGAACATAGCAGCGCACAAATGAGGAGGACAAAGGAAACGAATACACAAGCCACAAAAGCGCTGACTCGCAACTGAAATATAATACACAAAGAAAGAAGAAAATGAAAGGCTCGGAGTACAAGAACGCGACACAGACACAACTTGAAAGCCAGAGTACACACTGCATAAAAGGTAGGGTAGGCAAACATAATTTCGACGTACAAATCAGTTTTATTACACAAGGACCTATCAAAATATAGGCTTTCCTCATCCGACAGCCCTACGGAAGGCTTGCTAACCCAGTGTTCTCCCAAACTATTGATGATATATGAATCAAACACATTTTTCGAGTGTCGTTTTCTTTATATTTTCCAACAATTGTCGCGCTCTGAAAATATGGTGAACACGAGCAAGATCTTCACTGCAAAGGGAGGTGACCCCCCACCTTTGATTTCAGGGATCCATCATGTTTGGTGAGGCGGTCATTTACGCACCGACCAGGCTGACCCACATAACTTCTACCACAGGTCAGTGGGATGTTGTGCATAACACCGATTGAATAATGAACAAAAGGTTGGCGGTGACGTTTTTTGCACACTGCTTTTGCAAGGTTGTCTGATGTATAGCGAACTTTTTATCCTACCTTAGCCATTTGTTTAGACGAAAATACCACAGGAGCTTCATATCTATTGGCCACTCTTTCTAAAACATGGGAAATCTTATGCATGTATAGACATTTTTGGTGAATTTTGTGTTTAATTTTTTGGCTACCTTTTATCTTCGAGACCAAAGCTCCCATTACTTGATTCTAAACTTGAGACGGGATTCCCGATGATCTGAGTTGCTCAACATGTGTGGTAAAGCTTTTCGTAACCGAGTGAATCCAGGACTCTAAAAGCTGATCCGAGGATGGAGATCGCTATTCTTCTCTTTGTGAGTTTCATGCGAGCTGAGGTATTCTGTAGTGTTCCTTTTTTTTAACGAAGTGAGTAACTCCAGCAAATGTTGCTGTTGTTAAGCGAAATTAAAATATCCGGGAGTTTCAACTTTCCTTTCTTAGGTTTTTCAAAAATAAACTCAAGGCCATAACCTCACATTTCAAATATAGTGATAACCTTGTGAACATTATCGATCCCGCTGTCACGATGGGACTTTTTCGACATTCTTCAACTTTTGGGCTTCTTCTAAGACGGTCTTATTGACGGTAAGTGCTTTTGTTTACTCTACTACGAGAGCAAGCGAGCGGGCTCAGCCGTGGCTGCTATGACATTTTTTTAATGGGCATTCGAACGCTTGATATACGCTGATCCCGATTACCAAGCATCCGATATAATAACCGTAGCGCATCATAAAATACTCGCCTTCAAGCACCGTGTACAAGGTTCAATATTCCTACTTTTGCGTGTTTCTTCATGGACTTGCGTGCATTGCCTGGTGTCAGGCAACGGCCGCCGGTGGTGCCACAGACAGGCTCCCGATTTGTGATCGAGTGTACCACAATGGAGATCAGTGGAGAAACTTCTCGTGCTTTCGTTGACGTTGCGGCTTATGCACCCGGATATTGAACTTGGTCATTTCCGTCGAGGGCATTCATTAGAAAGTTCAATGTTTTCGAGCACAGTTAGATTGACACACTACTCGTACCCAATACAGAACCTAAATTCAACCGACATGCACGGGAAAAAAGGGATACAGGCTCTGACGATGTGGATTCTGCGGTTACTTTGCTAGGTGGCGCAAGCTACCGCCCATTGCAAAACGTTTCGCAACAACTCATTTATCAATCCACCCATTCATACACTAAGCTTCGTTGCGTGCGTTCGAGTAAAAGAGTGTAAGATTAGTCTGTTTCTATTTGCCAAAAGTGGATGCCAAAAATTAAAATCCAACCTTCCTCATCTCGCAGTGCTAGTTTTTTTTTTTTTGATCCCATAAACGATATGCAGTCAGCAAAATTCCCTCTAAAATCGTTTCATGGTTCTTTTAAGACTTGAGACAGCATATCTTTTTATTTTACCAATTTTACCCTCCCATTTAACACATAAAGAGTCTAGAGCCTTTGCCGTTTTTCGTTTAGAAATCAATGACGAAAGAATCGCAAACTTCCCGGATTTCTCCGTTTTATTATTTTGAGCGGATTATCTTTCCATTTTTGTTTTACCCCATTTTTATCCCTTCCTCCATCCCCGAAAAAAAAACATTTTTCGTTTTTGTTTTATACGTACTATCCCTTAATCTCTCTTTGTCTACAGAAAAATCTACAAAGCAACCCTTCCATCAAAATCTAATACCTTAGAAATTGCTTGAATTCAGAAAAACAAAACAAAAAAGAGATCCAATTTCGAGGGTCGTTCCTGGTTGGTTCACGGAGAAATTTCGCGCCGCGACTGGTACGAGGGAATCAGTGTCTTCTTTTTTTGCCTTCAACAAAGTCTCGGATTTTAAACATCATGACGCCAATAACAGCCGCGATTGCTGACCTTCTCTCGTCTTACTGAGATACCGAGCCAGTGAAACAGGCAGTGACGAGCCTCCACGAAGGTCTTTGCTCGGGAGAAAGACAGTATAGAATCCAAAATGGCAGTAACCTGGCCTTCTATGGTAATGATAATGTGAAGTAAATGAAATAAGAGAATACAAAAGCTCAAAGTCGGTTATGTGGGCGCCCATGCACAGAAAGTTAAAACTGTTTGCACAACATCTGCGTATTTGCATGTGTTCTGGCGAAAAGTGCAGCCCAGACTTAGGCAAAACGCGGAGTCAATTTGTGACTCACGGTTTCTTTTTTAAACGTCTTGACAGGTGACATTGCCGCACACACATTAAAACATTCGTGATTGTCTAATACTGTCACGAATGATAAATTATGAGGCGGTGAACAACTCCAGAAACTAAACGTTTAATGTAAAAAAAACTTCTGCCAAAACAAAACAAAGCAAAAATTAATGGCGAACAACAGGCGTCGCAGGCTTCGATGAAAGCGTGACGGCAGGATCGAGCGCAGGCGGAAGAATGACTTCGACTCGCCACGCGATGCCCCTTTATGTACACGCGTGGGCTTCTGGAACAATCGGCGTAGAAGGTTCGGCGCGTAGAACATTTCGACCTCGAACAAACAACAGGGTTCTCGAAGTTTTCTGAAAATGTCGCGTTACGAGAACGCGACATTTTGAGAAGGAACAAAAAGGTACGTCCGTTCCCATTAATCGAACCTCAGATCTTTGAGTGGGAAGCAGGCACGTTAACCGTTCGGCCACGGACGCGCTTCCTCTGAGACCCGCGTGGCTATACAACATTCTCTATAGAGGTTTGGATGTGCGAGCTATGGCCGCAGCCATCTGGCTTCTGCCGCGTTTTTGTCGTCTGGTAATCCAGCCTAGATGGATGGATGGATGGTAACTGCTGTACCCTTCATAACAGCCGGTAGCTTGCGCCGCATTATCCAGAAAACATAAATAAATATGATTCTTCCCCTTACCCTTTCAACCAAATTTTATTACCCTCGGTATTTCTGGAGCCTTTCCAAAGAGTGCTCACGGTTGACAGACTGGCGTCCTAAAAGTATTTTCGAACCATAGTGCCCAGACTAACTTTTAGAAGCATTACTTCTTTCCAGGCTTCATAATCAGATACAAGTTAGGAATCAGCCAGAAGCTCCTCCCACGTTTTCATTTCCATCAGCGCCTGTTCCTTTGCGATGTGCCAATTGTGCGCTACCAAGGCGCATGCTTTGCAAATATTGAAATATGTGTCAAAACGCAGGCGAGCTGGTGAACAATATTAATTAAGAAATAAAACCAATTGAGACAAGGAAACAAAAAGGGACATACACACCACCGTCTGAAAACCAGCACAGCATACAGCTGTCATTTACTTCCACAATACTCTTTTTCTTTGTCATCCTCTACCCAAATTAAACACATTCAACAGCAGAGACACTGACTACCCTAAGAGAGCCTCTAATAATAATAATAATAATACTAATAATAATAATATTAATAATAATAATAATAATAATAATATTAATAATATTATTAATAATAATAATATTAATAAGAGTTTTATTAGCACAAAATCATTCACGTACATTGAGTACTGCCTCACGAAAGCACTTGCGTGCTTGTGTGTAAGAACAGGCAGTCCATAAAAGAGCAAATCAAAAAGAAAAAAACAGAAAAACAAACAAGCGTAAAATAAACAAATCTCAATTTTGACACCACATCTTACAAACTTAGTTTTATGTCAATCATTGCACCTTACCGCGAAATAAAAGCATATAGATTAAATAAAACATGTCACACGCTTTCCAATTACGGTCAAAGAAAAAAAAACTGTCTATGCTATTTGCCCTATACAACCATATATTTTACATTGTACTTCGCACAAAGTTAGGTACACCTAGGAGAACACAATGGGTTTGTTAACAGAGCAAAAAGCAACAACAAAAATACATTTTTCCCTTTCCTCTGGATCCATGATATGTTTGCAATAGTAAGAAAATATTTCGAACACAAAGAGAACACAAAGAGACCTTAGATGTAAACATTCAAACGTATAGGTCCAAAAACATTAACACTCAATTTCACTTCTGCACGAGGTTGAACCATTTCCTTAATTCGTTTTTCGCCTCTGTTAAGGACGAGAGATCGAATAAATTATTTGGAAGATCGTTGAAATATGTCAGGAACGTAATGTTTCCGAATTTTTTTCCCATAATTGGTGTATATCCTTGGAATGTCAAACCGTTCTGTGTGCCTGAGACTTTTTTGTTTGGTGGATTGTACTCTGAAATTACACGAGAAATAATATTTTGTGAGGACTTCGAACCTGCGTAGGTTATCAATGGCCAACAGGTCCAGGTCGGTCAGCTGCTCCTCAAAGGTTAGATCCTCAAGGTGTGTGCCGTACGTAATATTTTTTATCATCCTTTTAATTAGGTTATCTATTTTTTGTCCTTTGTAGTTTGAGCAGAATGCGTAAATTGTTATCCCATACCTTAGTTTAGATTCCCCTAGCATCTGGTAAATCATTCGTCTTAAGTTAATATCTGCACAACTTCGTAATTTATAAAGGTACAATGAAATTATCCGCAAATGCTTAAGTAAGTAATCGACATGTAGATTCCATGTTTAGTGCTCGTCGAAGTATATACCTAGGTACTTCGTTTCCGTAACGTAGGGTAGTGGTAAACAACGGCACTGTCTGCATATCGTTGAATGCAAGTAAACAGGCTCTGTAAGATTAACGCGTTTTTGATGAGTTCTAAAGCACATCAAATGTGTTTTATCGCTGTTCGCAAAAATACAACTTTTTGAAAACCAGCTCATTATTTGTTTTATGTCCTTTTGCAGAGCTGAGACCGCATGTAAAGTAATTTTCATATGCCAAGTCTAAAGCTGTATCATCAGCGTACTGATAAATGTTGGACGTTAAGGGCAGCGAGGCGAGATCATTAACATATACATTAAAACGCATAGGGCCCAACACCGAGCCTTGGGGTACACCGTAGTTGAGGTACAAGCCATCACTTGTATCATCCCCAATTATGACTTTTTGAGTTCTGTTGGAAAAGTAGCTTCGAAGCAACCTGAGAAACGGCCCTCGGAAACCAATTCTTTCCAGTTTTTGTAGCAATATAGTGTGGTCAATTGTATCGAAGGCTTTCGTCAAATCTAAAAAGAGTGCAAGTACTATTTGGTTCTTTTCTATATTGTCGTTCATAAAGTTCCTTATTTCTTCGAGTAACAGTGTCGTGCTTTTTTGTTGTCTAAAGCCGTACTCACTGTTGCCAATTATTAAATAATTGTCGCAAAAATAGGTCATTATTTTTAAGACAAACTTTCCCATGATCTGTGAGATGACAGGTAGCAGCGCGATGGGCCTATAATTGGGTAGTTCTTTTTTATTCCCCTTCTTGTAAATAGGCCTAACTACTGATATCTTCAGCTAATTAGGTATATTTCCTGTAGCCAGGACGCCATTTAATATCGCAAGCAAAACATATTTTAAGATGCTAAAGTTAGTTTGTATATCTCTTACCCTTATCTGATCATTCCGGCTGGCTTTGTTGCAGACATACTGTTACCTATATCCCTTAATTCCGAAACTGTTATTTCCAGCAGGTACGCAGAATTCGGGGAATAGCCTAAAAGCTTTGGTTTTTCTGCAGAGTAGCTTGTCTGGTTATGTAGATTTTGTACCTGCTTAACACATGTATTATTGAACTCGTTGCTTAGCGCATTCCCGATAATGGCCCTGAATGTTTGTTTATACACTCATCTATGCTGTCCTTAGGGGGTTTTGCAATTATTTGATTAACTGCATGTATTCCACGTTTACCGTAAGTTTTCCCACACTGCTTGAGTTTCGTCATATGGAACCTTTTTTTAGCCAGTCTAATTTTAGCAGTTACATTGTTCCGTAGTTGTCTGAATTCTTCCTTTAATGCTGCATCATGGGGAGTTCGTTTGCATCTATTCCATAATTTACTTTTTTCAGAGCTGAGTTCTAATATTTCTAGGACTATCCATTTGTTACTAGGTTTTCTTTGTGCCAGTTTTATCGTTCTTTTCGAGTTCTCGTATATATCATTGCACTTCTCAACCACCGTTTCATATAGGGTGACGTGATCAAGATGCAACAGAGAGTTCCAGTTGAATATTTTCACCTTAACATCTATTTTACTGTTGTCTAGAACTTGTTTATGTACTTGTTTGTTTGTATTGGTTGTAGGATCCTCACCCATAACCCTAAGCGCAATGAAATCATGGTCTGCCACTTTTTGTTTTATTACTCCTGCTATAAAATGTAAATTACACGAACGTACAATAACATGATCAATGCACGATCTTGTCACTTTGTTACCCAGGTACTCCTCTCTTGTATAATTATTAACTAAATCTTGAAGCCCATAGCTGCATAATATGTCCAGATATTCGGTTACTTCACATTCGTGTTGGCGCATGACATCGATCTTACACCTACTCGTACGGTGTGCTCGTTATTATTAAATTTATTGAGTAGTGTTACAAATTCGTCATAGAATAAATTTAAATTACAGTTGGGTGGTCTATAAACAGCAAATAGCACACAAACTGAGTCTTCTTCCTCGTCGTCTTTTTCTTTCTTGTCGTATTCCAGTGAATACATATCTTAACTGCGGCACACATAAACCACCTATAAACCATGAGTATATAGAACACAGGTCTAAATGCAGTTTTTAAATGTCAATTGCACACAGGGTCAATTGCACACAGATCAACCTGCCTGGGATTGAACAGACAAAATCGCTTTAGTGTTCTTGTCCAAAGTCAAAAACGGCATGCTTATACATTTTCCGGCGCTCATGATCCCAATTGTCTCATTTAACACCCTTTTAAAATGATCTTTTTCCTTGCCAAGAACAGTCGTCTGCTTCCAATGTGGGTAACAATTTCCACATTCACTCTGGTGTTTTGCGATTTATGAATTGGCCGAAGAACTAGCACGCTTTTTCGTACTCAATTACTAGGTCGATCAGTCAGCGGCCGGTTTGACCCACGTACGAGAACCCACAGCCCATTGGTATCTCGTATACTGCTGCCATCTCACAAGTGGTTGCCGCATCTTTGTGGTTTTTTGACAACCTTGCTTACCGTTCAAAAAAGGAGTTAGTTTACTTAAATTGAAATCAATTTTAAAAACAAGTCGTACATTTATGATTTTCTGCAAAATGTTTTCAGGTTGTGTGAGACACCATAAAAGAAGGGCAAGGATACCCACTTATAAGGCTTCTTTTCAAGCTTTGTTGTTTTGTTTAAACTAACCAGAACATGTTGAAACGCACCTAATCGAACGCTTAAATTATACCCCGAGGCACCAAACCTCGACATTTGAAAGGAGAGGCTTTCTTCAACGTAGTTGGAACAGGACTTATTTAAAGCATTTTTGAGAAGAAAGCATACTACCCTTCTTTTGACTGCGTTCGGGTTGCAATTGTGGAAGAGAAACACAGGCTTGGGCGCAATTTTTCATAGCTCCAACAGGGTCCGGTTCGTAGGTTTGAAATGTCCTAAGATCCAGAAACTGAAGATACTCAGCTGTGCATGCTTCACTGGTGAAGGCAAGCTACGCGGCTTGCTCTTTTATAAGAGATACCCGCCGAGCACATGAAGTCGTTCAAATACATAAATGAAAAAAAATTATCTACATAACGCTACATTATTATAGAACTGAGCAACAAGGACTGTACTTTTATATCCCCAACTTGATCTAGAGCAGCCATAAAAAATTTCAGGAAGTAAGGGTGCCAAGGAGGACCCAATATATACACCTTGGTTTTGTGCAAAAACCTTTCCAGCAACCTCCACCGCTGTTGATTTGAGATAAATGTCAAGCAATTCCATAAAAATTGAGCCACCAATGCCAGAAATACCTTGGAGCCTGACCAATCTGTCTTCTACCAACTGACGCACCCTAAGGAGAAGCACGGATTGGGGCAACGTGTAATACAGATCTTTAATATCTAAGGAGGTTAAGCTGCACGATGTAGAATGGAACGAGTTCACTAGATCGAATTGCTCTTCTGAATTCCGGAGTGATAAGAATTACCAATGGGATTCTGTTGGAGCTATGGAAAAGTTGCGCCTAAACCTGTGTTGCCCTTCAATAGTTGCCACCCAAAACCAGTCAAAGGAGGTGTAGTATGTTCTCTCCTCAAGAGTGCCTTGAACAGGTCTTGCTCCCGCTACGTTCAAAAAATCCTGTCCCTTCAAATGTAGAGGTTGGGTGCCTCAGGGCACAACTTAAGCGTTCGATTAGAAGTCTTGCAACATAATTTGACTAGTTTAAACAAAACCCCAGAGCCTAGGAAGAAGCCTGATAAGTCGGTTTGCTTGCACTTCTTTCACGGTGTCTCACACAGCTTGAAACCATTGGCAGAAAGTCATGGTGTACGAGTTGTTTTTAAAATTGATTTCAAATTAAGTAGGCTAACTCCTTTTTCGGAAGGTAAGCAAGGTTGCCAAAAAAAAAACTCATAGATGCGGCAACCACTTGTGAGATGGCAATAGTACACGAGATATTAATGGGCTGTGGGTTTTCGTACGTGGGTCAAACCGGCCGCTACCTGAACGACCGAATGATGGAGCACAAAAGATCGGTTAATTCTTCTTCTGCCAATTCAGAAATCGTAAAACACCTGAGTTAATGTGGACATTGTTACCCAGATTGTAAGCAGACGACTGTGCTTGACAAAGAAAATTATAATTGTAAAAAGGTGATTAAGAAGACAATTAGAATAATGAGCACCGGAAATTCCATAAGCATGCCCTCTTTGAATTTGGACGAGGACACTAAAAGCGTTTTCGCCTGTTTAATTCCTTGTAGGTTGTGACTCGAGTAATTTCTGAATGTTTTTTTCCTGGGAGGAATTGATACTTGAAAACTGCCTTTAGACATGTGTTCTGTACTCATGGTTTCTCGGTGGTTTGTGTGTGCCGCCGTTAGGAGATGTATTGATTGGAACACGAGAAGAAAGAAAAATCCAAATACGACTAGGAAGGAGGCTCAATTTTGTGTGATCGAGGGCTCTTAGTGTATGTAGTGAGTGCCTCTGCTGTTGAATGTTTATATTTTGGTTGGGGAATGACAAGAAGAAAACTGTTATTTATTAAACGACCGGCAGCTGTATGCGGTGCTGGTTTTCAGACGGTGGTGTGTATGTCCATTTTTGTTTCCTTGTCTCAAGGTATAATTTCTTAATTATAATTCATGCAACTATCATCGCTCTGACAATATAGCAACTGTTTTTCCTGGTTGGTTCGTGAGCATTTTGGCTCCATGACTGGTGCGACGGAATGTTTAGGTGATGCAGTCTTAACTTGTATTCTACCATCGGATACATAGTATCTTCATGGAGAGTGTGGCTGCCTTCTGATTATGTTCAAACCGCCTGTGTAAGCATCTCGCAAAAAAGCTCGAATTGTTAGGACCGCACCAACACATAAACAGTGCTGACAATAAAAAATAAAAAGAACGGAGAAGTAAATACCGAAATCCGCTAAACACTGCTATGTTCAAGGCGCCGCGCAATGCCTTTTTACTGTAATTTACTTCTATAATGATCTCGATACAGTATAATATTGAAATAATCCCAAGAAAGCTCTATTTCTTTACTTCGACCGCTTTAATGCACAAAACGATGCCCACTGATTCATTTCGATAATATTTGTTCCAACGGTTTTGCCATACCTGACGAAGAACACCTCCTTCGTTTCGATCGAATAGTTGGTGGCAGTTAAAAGTCCCAGCGATTAAATCACCTTTTTAAAAAGGTTGCATTTAGCAGCTGAAGTTTAGGGGTGTCGCATATGTGACAAGGAGTGTAAGGCCTACACCCCTCTTTTTGAGTGTGCAGAATTGTGTCTCCTGCCGCAGAAGCTAAAAACACCCCGACGACGACTATCACACCCGTCGTCATCCCGCCTGTCACTCCCTGCACTTCGAAGCCCTTTTACGGTGAAGCCCGCAAAGTTGTAGAGGACTGGCTGCAGTCTTTTGAACGTCTGGCCAACTACAACAGATGGACGACTGACCAGCGTCTCCAGAACCTCTAGTTGCGTTTGAAGACACTGCGAGGCACTGGGTTGAGAACCACAAAGCTTCTTTCGCATCATGGGACTCCTGCGCCGCCGAATTGAAGCGCGCGTTCATAACCCATTACCGTTGGCAGCGAGCGGAGGACCTTATTTAGGCAAGGACCCAAAGCCCCAGTGAAAGGTTGACGAGCTTTGCTGAAGCTGTCCGGCGCCGAAGTGCCCAAGCCTATCCGGAGGCCGCCGATGAAAAGAAACATCGGGACCAAATGCGTGGCATGCAGAGTAAACTTTTCGAAAGCCTAGTCCGCAATCCCCCGACGATTGTCGACGATCTTGTGACCGAAGCCACCTACGTCGAGCGCGCACTGTCGCCCCAAGCAAGTCATTACCACCTACTCAAAGGCGCGCCTGCTTCTCCAACCGTCGATTATTTCCGACTGAACTTGAACACCGTCGGTGTTGGCAGTCTTTGGGAGATTGTCCGCGATAACACCTGGAAAGAGATCCGCAAGATGCAACCCCCTGCTGATCACCTGTCCTCACTCACTCTCCGACGTCGTCCGAGAGGAGGTTCACCGAGCCTTCCATTTCGATGCTCCTGTCAGTCCTGTCACAGTAGTCGCACCAGAGGAGCCAGCTCTTAGCTACGCTTCGACGACCACCACCAGCCCCGCGTTCCTACACGGCGGCCCCCAAGTGTGCCTCCGGCGCCGCAGTACGCCCAGAACACGCTGCACCCAGGACGACTGACGCGTGGAGGACGGTCGACCGACGCCCGTTGTGCTACCACCGCGGGGAAGCCGACCACACCTACCGCCGATTCCCCTACCGTCAACTCGGGCCGCGCGGGTTATCGGTGCTCCACCCCAACGACCCACGCCCACGTTGTCGGAGAGAACCCACAAGCCATTGAAGAGTGCCTTCGTCGTTCGCCGTCTTCGATGCCTGTCTCGCCTCAGCGCTCGATTCCGCTACTACGCCACCATCGATGCCTGCGACGCTGTCCCTTCTCTTTCTGTTTGTTCCGGCACAGGTACACCATATTAAACTTTCGGTTTCTGTCTGTCCATTCGTTGCCTTATCAATTGTCATTCGTGACAATACCAGAAAGTATTATTTTGTAAATCTCGATGAGGCTCAGGCATCTTGATGAATGTACACTGAATGTATGATATTGCTCCTGCTGTGGGAACAAGTTTTTAAACAAGCTGCAATCTCTTTTTCTTTAGGAGAGTCACTAAATGATGGTCAGCTCAAATGTTACTTACTCTACACTACCAAACCCACAAAAGACTGACACAAGGACACTCGCAACAGTGATACTAAGAATTTCTCAAATATAAAGGGTGTTTCTCTTGACGTCTCTGCTTCGCCTTTCTTTCTGACTTAGTTGTGTGTATCACGTATATGGCGGGACTATGAGGACTGCCCTTGGAGTTTGTTCGAAGAATGCAACTCCAAAGACGGAAATAACCGCTGCGTAAGTGCTTCGCTTTGCCTTCAGTGAGGTCACTGCATAGGTGGGCATGCATTCAATTGAACATTTGTGTAAAACAATGGCGGTTGCAAAACTTAGATATGTGTTGTTATCTCTAAGGCCTTAGAGCATGTGTCCACTGCAGTGTCGAATTCGGAGCATGAATATGACAAACATTTCCAGCACAAAATTTGCGCCAGACCATGTGGCATGTTAAGCAATAAACTGTGCCCATTTTTTTCCGTGGCTTATAGTGCACCATAAGTGTCAAGAATAATTTTGAATGGTACTCACTGTTGGAAAGTAAGAAAATAATGTTCTTGCTCATCTATAAAAAATGTGTGTTTCTTTTCATTCCAAGGCTTAACAGTTTTTTTGTAGATCGTCTGCTTTAATAGAAATGATTCACCATCTGTGGGGCATCTTTTAAATTCTGACAAATCTCGCTAATACGCTATTACGGTTAAATTGAATTTCGAGGGCAAAGCAATAAGGGTGTTCGTCACACAACGACTTGTCCCTGATTGACAATATCATATGAGTCTCCAACAATTTTGGCTGCTCAGGTATGCTGAGAGGATTGACAATTGCGACACTGCCTTTCTTAGACAGTCAGAGCCTCAGTGCGTACACCTAAGTTTTAAATGGACCCTCTAAAAATCTATCTTGTATAATTGACTATGGCTCGGCATACACGCGATAGTGATAAATATTGAAATATACGTCACTTTTAACATAAAATATGTTATATGGGTTGTTTGCTATGAAGAAATCATCACGATCGAGCGATATAACGAGCGTCATGAAAGAGCTAAACGCTGGGAGCGTAAGACACGTTAAGATTATATAAAACGCTTATATATGGGCGGTTTCATTTGAATTCGAGCAAACCTGTCCGGGGGGCAAAGGGGAGAGTCTGATTTTTTTTCAGAATGACAGGTCAAATTTGAAGATGAACGAATCTAAACTTTAAAAAAATGTCATCAACAGGTTTATAGAAGACATTCTAAAATGCCACCTGGTGGAATGTGCCAAAACTCTATTCTTTACCAAGTTTTGTTATTCTTTATAAACTGCATAATTAATTAACACTGGTAATAGTTTTCATATATTAAAAAGATCATGAACTATTTTAATATTAAAATATATATTTACCTCTTATTAATATTTTTTTTTCAAAAATCGCAAACTTGCCATTCTAGCGATTTTTTTTCTTCACATTTCTGATTGTCGTAGACACTGAACCGGCAATAACTGATATAAAATATCCATAAGTGCGTAACTAGTCTAGACATAGAATTTTTTTAAATATCTTGGTCATGTAAGTGAGATTTAAGAAATTATTCATAAATTGCTGAAAATTATTGAGGCACTTTTTAGGCCAATATTTAATCCCTTATTTTATAAATTTTTGTGTCGATTCTTTTTTACCTTAACATTCATATGATATTAATATTAATGCACTTTTTCGTTGTATTCTGAAAACCACCAGTTAACTAAACATATATTGGCTTAAGCTTGTGAACACTCATAAAATTTCAGTTATTTCAAATAGATATCTTTGTTTTTCAAATAACTCAATATTTATTTATTCCTAACTTATTTGAAAATTGCCCATAAAACATATAATCATTCTGTACAATTATTGGGAGATCTTATTTTGTTTTGTTCTTCGGAACAGTCACTTAAATAAGCCGCCTTTTGACTTGACTCTTCTTCTGATTGCACCCAAATCTTCTGATTTGGGTGCTAGATTCACCGCAAGGTTCATGGTTGATCCAGGTATACCAGATGTTGGAAATAAAAACTACAACTTTACAGTGATGTATTCTTTATTATTACTTTCTTACAACACCAGGTGTAACCCCAAAAGATCGTCCTTAGCTAAAATGAAGCTCTTCGTTCACTTAGGTCGCCTGCCATCACAGACTGTGGTGAGTCAATGTTCACACATCTAACTCTGGCATAAGATATTTTCTCATTATGATAATTGCCTATACCACGTGACGAGTAGAAATGCATAAATCAAACGAGAAAAAACGGTAATAATTCACCAAATGTATAAAAACGTACCCCTGTTTCTCCCTAAAAACATCGAAAAAAATCCGGGCTCGCTAGCTTCAGCAAACAAAACAAAAAAGAAACATTTGATATCGCAATGTTGCGACTTTCGTAAGCCGAAAAGAGAGGCTCGTATGTCCGGCAGTGAGTACCTACACAGAAGTTAAGGAGCTGTGCTGGGGAAGCCAGTTTTTCTCGCAGTAGATTATCCCTTGCCGGAAATAGGGGACCTCAAATAAATTAAAAAAAATTAAACTTGTCTTGATCACCCCGACAATCCCGCGGAGCGCAGAATGTGTCTTGTTCGTGCTGTACACGTGAATTATAATTTGTTATTTATTGTTACAAGGAGATTTGCGTGGTTTCGGAGGTGTTGCACACACAACATCAAGGAAAGGGGGGGGGGGGGGGGTCGTCGGGACGATCAAGAGAAGTTTAAATTGATGTGAGGAGTTTGCTTTAATTTAACGTTTATATGAGTTCTGCTTCTTCCGGGGATACTTCTAGTGTTTTGAGTTATTAGTGCTCTTAGATTGAAAGCTGCCCTTTCTAATACCTCAAGTAGTCCCGAAAAGAGGAAGTTTATCTATAAATCCCTTGACGAACTTCCTACTTGCGTGAAGTTTATCGAGGGGTTTATCAAGCGGCTGAGCCACTCAGTGCTTAGCCGCTTGACTCAACTCTAATCCGTTATGCGTTGTCTGGAAGGAAACAGTCGGCGTTAATGTGACCGTTTTCAACTTCTGGGGGGCTGTACTGAAACTGCCCAAAAGTCGGGGCTGTATTTCCTTCTGCTCTCTCACCCAAATGTAATTATCTATTGCTCCTTTTTTCTCTTAAATTGTGCGCATGCTTAACCAGTTTTTTTATATGGCCCTGTAGGGAACGCAAGCATGATTTTAGGTACAAATACGTTTACCGACGTAATATCTCAATCGTGCCACAATTTCTGCTCAATGTAATCAAAGATGACGATCCTATGACAATAAATTAGACCAGAATTTAAGTTGTTTATAATTGTTAAATGACCGGGAAAAAAAACCCACCGATATGACTTAAAGAATAAACAGGAATAGTGAAGATGTATCGACTCGCTCGTTTTATGTTAAATCTTTGTTTATTGCAATATTCGACCGGCGTGCTCACCTTCTAAACTTATGACATCAAACCCGTAAAAATCCCACCAACCGAAAAACAGAAATTTCTCTCGCCAGACAACCCTGAAAATTGGGGAATTTCAATTTGGCAGGAAAACAACTAGAATGGCAACACTGGACATGAATTAAATTGATACTGCCGTTCCAATTGTGAAGCTCAATAGAAAAGTTACAGCTCTCTTCCAGTTCTGGGGACGACCAAATTAACTCCAAGTTACTGAAAAACACTAACTCACACTCAATTCGTTTTCTTTTAATTATATTCCACCAATCTGTCTTTTAGCGACCTCTCTGTAGAGTGGAAAATTGGCAGACTGGTCCCTATAAACAAATCAGGCGAACGAACTTCACCTTCAGAATGTCGTGCTATCTCTCTAACCAGTGTCTCATACAAGCTTGTTGAGCATATAATATAATCATATGTCATGAAGCATCTCGAAAATAATCATATACATTTTTTAAACCATCATGGGCTCATACAATCATTTTCTTGCGAAAAAAAAAAACTAGTCCACTTGTTCACGAAATACACAGCAACATTTATGCTAACATACGAACTTACGCATTATTCATTGATTTTTCTAAAGCATTCGATAATGTATCAGATCGTTTACTCATGCTCAAACTAAACAAACTTCACATTCATCCATCCGTGAAATCATAGATTGGACAATTTTTAACCAATCGTACTCAGCATACTGTAATTAACAACTACTCCTAATTTTATTCTCCTGTATCATCCGAAGTCCCCAGAGCACTGTTCTTGACTTTCTGCTTTTCTTAAATATTTGTAAATGACCTCCCTGATCACATAACATCCAGCATTCGACACTTTGCTGACGACTGCCTAATTTATCAATCTATATGTAACCTGGATGATACCATAAACCTACAGGCGGATCTTAACCTAACACCTGACTGTTGAAAAACATTGAAAAATAAAACACATTTTTTCTAAAACACAACTCATTTACTTAACGCCTGCTCTCTTTTACTTACACGATGTGCCGCCAGGTAAACCAAGAGTCCATATTACAAGTTTCTTGGCGTTCACTTATCTGACGACCTCTCATGGAACACGCATATAACACACATCCTGTTCAACGCTAACTGCTCTCTTGGGAATCTTCGACGGAATATAAAACTTGCACCATCATAAGTAAAACAACTAGTTTATACTACACTCGCAAGATCACAAATTGAATACGCCTCATTCGTCTGGTTCGCTTTTCAACAATCATTGATAACAAACATAGAGGCACTTCAAAACCCTATCAGATTCATATTTTCGAATTACCCACAAGGCACCAGCATTAGTGTGTTAGTAATAAAATCTAGCCTTGATCTTCTCTCGTCTAGAAGACACTCATCACGCCTGTCTTTTTGACAGCCAAGCTACTTATGGCTAGGGTTCCGTGGATGTTTTGTGCGAGTGCCCAAAAACTCTACGCTAGCTCCGCACCCACGCACCGCACTGCACCCACGCGCCGCACGTGCCGGCGTGTGCTGCTGTAACTTTTCTAAATCAAAAGCCTAAAACAAATGGCATCCTGGACGCCCGTTCGTCACTGCATTCTCCATGAAGCTTGGGTTGTCCGTTCTCCATTTTCAATTTCCATTCTCTCGTCGCAATGGGCAGGCCGCGCATAGTCTGGATTCCCGAAGAGCAACGCGCCTACGAAGAACAATGGTGGGAACGGCAACGAGAATGTCAGCGGCGGTGGCGGGCGGCACGTGTGCGCGTACCTTTCGTCACGATGACCACCGATCAAGACAAAAAATGTGTTCGTACCTTTGGTCAAAATTCTTTGTCACGTCTGTCGCGTGCTAAAAAGCTTCGCTGGTCATCCACGTTCACAGGGTGGAATGGCTCGCAATTGTTTCACAATATTTACTATCATAACAATAACATCAGAACTTCAGTGCTATTCCCACCCACTCGCAAATATCCTCGCATTGAAAATGTCTGTAAACTCCCTCCAGCGCTTCGCTTCGTCGGTCTTCTTTCTTAACTTCACATTGTCAATAATAATAACAGACAGGAATAAACTACTCAGCAATATCGCGACCCAGACAAATCACATCACAATCATATCCCAATTCTCCAGCCTTTTGCAATTGCACTAATAGCAAATTCGGTTGATGTTTGTAGAAATGTTTAATTTGTGTATTTTTGTTAGAGTACTGCTCTTAGGCGCCCGTTTCCGCGTTAAGCGGCGTCGGCATTGCCGTCGGCGGCGGCGTAGCTGCGCGCGTTGCATTATGGGGTGTCACAGACTAATACACCAGTTCAATTCCCAGCTGAATTTAGCGAAGAAACTGATTGGTGTGTAGGTCTGTGATGTGCCATAGTGAAACACCGCCCATCTAGTTTCCCCGTTAGATTTAACACCAAAACTGACGTCACATGACCTCAACACCAATCCAGTTTCCAAGTTAAATTTAGCGGGGAATGGAATTGGTGTTGAGGTCATGTGGCGCCAGTTTCCCACTAAATTTTGCAAGGAAATCGACTTTGTGTACAAGTCACGTGACATGAGATCCTCTGACATAGTTTCTCCAGCTAAATTTAGGGAGGAAACTGAATCGATGTTGAGGTCACGCGACGTATATTTTCCCGTTAAATCTAGCGGGGCAAATGAATTTGTTCATAGTGACGACACGGAATTCCTGCGACGCCATTTTCCCCTCCAAATTTGGCGGGGAAAATGAATTGGTGTTGAGGTCACCTGGCGTCAATTTTCCGGCCAAATTTGGCAGGAAAACTGTAACGTCATGTGACGTCACAGGCCACCACGGCTTCACGAAATGCGGCTTTACGAAATCCGGAGCAACTGGCCAAAAACGTTTCACGTCGAAACAAACACACCGCGCGCTTTGCATTATGGGGCTTCCACCGTATCTTCCCTCCTCCTTCCTGGCCTACTCTCAAACAAAACAAAACAAAAAATATAATACACATATATATATATATATATATATATATATATATATATATATATATATATATATATATATATATATATATATATATATATATATATATATATATATATGTAGAAGCCACGGAGGGTCAAACAAACTTGAAGGTTTAATTCAACATGTATAAGTTGAATTATTATATATATTATTATATTACTTATACATGTTGAATTAGTCCGGTGTCCCACAAGGTTCCGTATTAGGTCCACTTTTATTTCTATATATATTAACGATCTTCCCACGCATGTATCCTCTTCTATCAGCCTATTCGCTGATGACTGTGTAATTTATAAGGAAATCATTAACGACTCTGACATATCTGCTCTTCAGACCGATATTAACAACGTAACCCGCTGTTGCGATAATTGGCTTATAGAACTTAACACCTCTAAATGCAGATCCATGAGAGTGTCCCGTCAAAATAACACTTGTCCTTCCTACTGTATTAATAACTCCACCTTGCTTTCTGTGTCAACCTATAAATATCTCGGTGTTCATATAACTAACGATCTCTCCTGGAACATCCATGTCGAATATATCACTAACAACGCTAATCGCTTATTAGGCTATCTCAGAAGAAACTTTTCCCTTGCCCCTGTTTCACTTAAACTTCTCCTATATAAAACTTTAGTGCGCACCAAACTTGAATATGCAGGCTTTATCTGGAACCCTGGCGTATCCCTAGCATCATCCATTGAATCCATTCAAAATCGCTCCGCACGTTTTATACATCCAAACTATCACCGTACAGCCAGCGTCACCTCCATGAAAGCGTCCCTATATTTGCCCAACCTCTCTTCTCGTAGAAAAATAGCTGGCCCTGCTTATTTCACAAGATTTATCACTCTAACCGAGCACTTCGAACCTCATTATTTTCAGAACCATCATACATATCGCCGCGCACCGATCACCCACTAAAAGTAGGAATCCCCTACTGCATCACCTCCACCTTTTATGCCTCCTTCCTACCCCTGACCTCCGTCGACTGGAATCGCCTTCCCGCATCCGTAGCCTCACTCACTGACGCCGCTGATTTTAAAACCGCCATAACTGATGTTTTCAATAATGTTCCATAGCAGTTCTGTACCTTGTGTTTTGTTTTTGCGTATTGTTTTCATTGTTCACTTTATATTGATGTATTTTTCCACTCCTCTTTGTAATGCCTTCGGGCCCTGAGAGTATAATAAATGAAATGAAATGAAATAAACCTTCCAAGTTTTTTTGACCCTCGGTGGCTTCTACTTTTATAAAAATACGCCTACAGCCTACTTAGCCCCAAGATGTCATATATATATATACAGGGTGTTTCACGAACGGTGGACAAATTCAATATCTCGAAGACTACGCGTCGCAACAACAAAAAAAAAGGCTTGTGTCGTTTTGGTCCTGGGCCAGGGGCCTATTTAGAAAAATTATTAAAGTCCGGGATAATTAGATTGTTGATTCTTTGTGCGTAATTAACTTTTTTAATATTGTGTTTAAGGGCATGGTTTCAATTAGAAAATATCTCAGCATCATCGAAAAACACTAAATCAAAAAATTGCAGAACGTTAGAAGGCACGCGAAGCATTTTACGGCTTTCTGAAAAACCACACAAATTTGACGGGTTTTAAGTTTCGGTTTGTTATCGGAGCGCATGTCGGCCCCGGCGGCACTGTGCACCGTGGAGAGATAGTGCAACCAACCTCTGCTGCGCTGTCCTCGCGCGTCGCAGCAGAGGCTGGTTGCACTATCTCTCCACGGGGTGCGGTGCCGCCGGGGCCGAAATGCGCTCCGATAACAAACCGAAACTTAAAACCCGTCGAATTCGTGCGGTTTTTCAGAAAGCCGTAAATGCTTCGCGTGCCTTCTAACGTTCTGCAAGTTGTTGATTTGGTGTTTTTCGATGATGCTGAGCAATTTTATAATTGAAACCATGCCTTAAACACCAAATTTAAAAACTTAATTACGCCAAAATAATTAACAACTTAATTATCTCGAACTTTTACAATTTTCCTAAACAGGCCCCTGGCCCAGGACCAACACGAAACAAGCCCTTCTTTGGTGCGACGCATAGTTTTCGCAATATCGAATTTATCCACCTTTCGTGAAACACCCTGTATATATATTTTCCTCTCAAATTATCTGCCGTGGTATATCATAAAATCAACATACCTCAAGAGCTGGGCATTGAGTGTTTATTTTTAATGTTATTGCTTTACCTAACAATGTTCTCCAGCCTGTACACCCCCACCCCCAAACCACACACACACACACCTTGTGGAATTCCCGCAATGGCCTCTAAGGTTTATTAAATGATGATGATGATGATCATCATGCTATAATAGGAATAACGTTGCGATTAATAATTAGACTGGTCCTTTTGAATTGGACGGCTCCTCACGGATTTGCACCTTTAACTTCTGAAATGGTTGTAGTCTTGTGACGCCGCGCGTTGTGTTACGCTGTAGTGTAATGCACTGGGCGAGGGCTACCGTTGTGGCGGCATCTAGCCACAACTAAACTTTGTTTAACTTTAAAGACTGGTTCACACAGCCCCATTTTATTTTGTTTACGTGACGTTGCGGAAGCTTACAAGCAAGTCACCAAGACACCTGTGCTCCATATTAAGCCTGACTACCCGTTCAAGACAATAGCCTTGCAAGCAACATGTCTGCGATGCGAGGCAGCATGACAAGAATGTTTCCGTGACTTATATGTAACGCAAGAAAACGGTGCTGTGGGAACTAGCCTTACGACCGACAGCGGCCAACGCTACGATGGGGGCATACAAGCAAGGCAAAAAGTGCATTACGGCCCTCGTCCGTTTCTTGTGTTTGCTAATGCCGGAAAATCACACACACAAATGTTACAGAAAGATCCATTGGTGGATACCCAGGAAATGCCTTAGCATGACCCTTGAGAAACGCTAACGCTGACCACTTCACTTTTCTTTTTTGGCTTTCTCTCTTGCTTCCTCTAGTTTTCGTTACCCCTTATTGACCTGGTTACGGGTTAGTGTTAGCGTTTCCCAAAGGGAGATGTGTGTAGTGTTTCTCGAGGGTCATGCTCACGCGTTTCTTAAAGATTCCACTGATGGATCTTCCTGCAATTCTTTTACCCCCTTTTCTGTACTCTGCCTGTAAGAGTACGACGACTCCTTTGTATACTGTCATACATATCACTCGTGGAAAGAAGCACGTCCATACCACTCGCGGAAGGAACCGAATCTATATCACTCGTGGAGGGAACCGCATTTATCGTTTTCACTGCACACACCATTACCCCAGAGCGAATAACCTTCGAAGTTAGGACACCTTTGCGCTAAAGTCGACAGGAGTAGAGTTAATAGTCCTGCATGTGTAAAGACCGTCAGGGAAACGAACGTGCCTTGCGCTGTCGGTGTAGCTTACAACATTAAATTGTCTTGAGGCAATGTGTACATTGGACAAACCGGCAGATGTGTGAAAGAGAGGTCAAGAGAGCATGTTCTATTGGTTAGATTAGGGGTCGTCAACCTTCTGCAGCGACGGGCCGAGTCGTCACAAAGCCGACGCGGAGGGGGCAGGACGGCAAGTCGCGAAGACGGAGGGGAGGGAAGTGTGTGTGTGTGGGGGGGGGGGGGGGGGGGGGGGGGGGGGGATGCGAGGCGAAGATAAAAAGAAATGAAGACGTTTACAATTCTGTAAGAGCGCAGCTTTTGAGGAGGAGGAGCGGAGGGTATGCCCCGCTTTCCCTCCGTACATCCCCTCCCATTTAGCGGTAAATTTTCGCTAAATTTCCCCACAAGTTAAGAGAAAATTTTCCCGCTAAATTTAGCGAAAAACTATTCCCGCCATATTTAGCGAATACGTGACCAACATTTTCCCACTTAATTTAGCGACAAATTTAACAAACATTTGCTCGCTAAATTTAGCGGGAAAATTTTTCCGATAAATTGAGCGAAAAGTTTGTTGCTAAATTTAGCGGGAAACTGAATTGGAGTTGAGGTCACGTGACGTCAATTTACTAAATTTAGCGGGAAATTTAGCACACACTTTCCCGCTAAATATAGAGGGGAAATATCCGCTAAGCTAGCGTAAATTGTTCAGCTAATTATAGCGGAAGAATTGTTCCCGCTAAATATAGCGGAACATTTTCTCCGCTAAAGTTAGCGGAAACATCTCGCGCCAAATTTAACGGAAAAATTCCATATCTTGACGTCACGCGTGACGTCTCGTGTGACGTCATTATGGGAAACGTCCCATAATGCAACGCGTGGTTACGCCTACGCCGACGCCGACTCCGACGCCGACGCCGCTCAACCCAGAAACGGGCGCCTTAGAGCTGCGCTCTACAAAAGCAAAAAGGACGTGAAGACGTTCTCTGCCCACGTACGGGGATGCCGGACAATGCCAATGGACCTTTTCCACATACCGACGGCACCAGGCGGTGGCTGCACGAACTAACACCGAGGAAGTGACCTACCTGCGCTACCAATCGATAATGGGAGCTACGCTACCAGTTTCTCCGCTCTCTGAGCTGCGGCGCGTGCCCAACGCGTCTTCAAAGAAGGACATCCGTTGCATCCAGCCAAACGCTGCGTTTTTCTTTCCGTCCACTTCCTTTTTTGTGTAACACAATTATATATATGCTGCAATAACGTGTTCTACTCGCTGATCCACAGCCGCCTTCCGAATTTCCTCAATTTCTCGTACCGACTTCCGCCGCTTGGCATCAGGCGCTCGCGCGTGCGCAGAACGCTTCTCGGAATATGTCTATTGGACGCGCTCCTTGGTCCTGTCTGACCCCATTTGTGGTTCTAAGTTTTGTGTGATTCTTGGGTGCGTGAGGAAGCTTCAGAGGAAGGGGTGGGGGGGGGGGGAGGGGGGGACATTTTGTTTTTTCTGGAGTCGTGCCGGGGCCGCGCGACACTGTCCCGCGGTCCGCATGCGACCCGTGGGCCGTGGGTTGCAGAGCCCTTGGTTAGATCATCACCAGCAGGCAACTTGACAATAGACTGTGATAGGAGCGTTTTTTTAATTACAATAATAATTATATGGTCCTTTTTACAATACAGAAAATGGGGTTCTCAAAGCCTAGAGGCTTGTATGTCGTGGTCCGGCAGACGCGAGCAGTTATATATAAAACCCTGCCATTTGCGTCGAATAACAATACCTCATTGACAAGTTGGGAAGTGCGGACGTGAGCCAGCATCTACTTCCCCTCTCTCCCCGCCGCTGACAAACTGACAGACACCGCCGTGCTTGCAGAAAACAAGCCCTTTCTTTTTCGTCGAAGTAACGCGCACAGTTAGATGTTTCCTTCATTATTTTTGCGATAACAAAAAGTTCTGTAATTGCGTTTTTGCAGTCTTGTATGCATGCAGTTTTTGTTTTTTTATCTTAAAAAAAGCAGTCTGAAACTTTGCGAAATATTTTAAACGCATTTTTCTGTTCCAGCGAAGGTTAGATATAAAAAATCAGGAACGTATATGTTCTCAAAAGGTTTGCTGTGGTTGGTTGCAAACCCATTCTTGATCAAACTTTTTAAGATCTTCGGACGACACAGTCAACAGACGACTTAAGAAATTTTAGAGGCCTTTTTTATTTCGAAGCAATAAGGAAGGTGTGTCCGTTCTCCTTCTATCGCATTATTTGGCAAAGAGTAGGCATTCTTGAGCAGGTTTAAGACGTGTGGAGAGTGGTGAATTGATGTTTTATTTAAAACGTGCAGCGAAACAGACGGGACGGAAGAAAGGAGACAAACACCCGCTGAACTTACAACCAGTGTTGTACGGAACGGCGTTCCAAGGAACGACGTTCCTGGAACGCGTTCCTTTTAGGAGGAACGAAGGAACGCCGCCGTTCCATTTTGCATCGCTGGAACTGGAACGGGAACGCATGACATTTTAAGGGAACGGAAGAAGGAACGGCGTTCCTTTTTCTGCTTCCAGTGAGCTAATATTTATTTTATTTCGAAGAGGTGAATTCTAAAAAGAGTGTAAAAGCAATATTTTTATAAAGAGCGGGATCTCTAACTTTTTTTATTTTTTAGGGTTTATTGTAGGTCCTCGCATGGTAACAATCGCCTGCAGGAGAGGTAGTTTGCATTGATTCTCTTTTCAGTGCCCACGACTGCGGCACAGAAATGAAAACATTTAGTCGAAGGAAAACACAGAAAAAGGGACGTGTCAAACTCAGCTATTTTCTTTGTTTCGACGAATCTTCATATACTCAGAAATCTAAAGCCGACTACAGCCATCACTGAACTTCTACAAAGAGACCTACAGTTACACCAAAAGAACAGGTTACCAGACACCGAACGTACCCTTGTATCCCAAACATTAGCCAGATGCAAAAAAAAAAAGAATTAACTTTCGGTCTTTTTCCTTTTTTCCCACCTTCAATCTGAACAACGAATCCAACCTTCATGAAGAAGAACTGGTAGTTTTCAAGACCGACCTTCCAAATTCAAAAGTCCTACCCTGTTTTCCCTTTGCTGGTATCGCGGACAGTAACATCGAGAAGCAGCTGTTGTTAAGTTCGAACACGGGACTTTGATAAATTGAAACATGTGAGGTTCTTGTAAAACGCTTGTACAATGTGGGGTAACAGTACAATTGGCTCATCTGCATCGCCACCATAAACATGAATATGACAAAACACTGAGCTTTTTAAAGGTGAATATATCAACAAATGAAACCTTGCTTCCGCTTGTTTTTTTTTTCTAGTGTACTTTCATTAAGGCTTTAAAATTAGTATGTTTGCCATTTGTATTTTGCTAATTACCAGATTTAGTTAAATCAAGCGAAGTTTTTGTTTTATCTATCCCATCAAATGGCAACATACTAATTTTAATAGCCGTAATGGAAGTACACCAGGAAAAAAAAACAAGCGGAAGCAAGGTTTCATTTGTTGATATATTCACCTTTAAAAAGCTCAGTGTTTTGTCATATTCATGTTTATGGTGGGCGATGCAGACGAGCCAATTGTACTGTTACCCCACATTGTACAAGCGTTTTACAAGAACCTCACATGTTTCAATTTATCAAAGTCCCGTGTTCGAACTTAACAACAGTTGCTTCTCGATGTTACTGTCCGCGATACCAGCAAAGTGGAAAAGAGGGTAGGACTTTTGAATTTGGAAGGTCGGTCTTGAAAACTACCAGTTCTTCTTCGTGAAGGTTGGATTCGTTGTTCAGATTGAAGGTGGGAAAAGAGAAAAAGAACGAAGGTTAATTCTTTTTTTTTTTGCATCTGGCTAATGTTTGGGATACAAGGGTACGTTCGGTGTCTGGTAACCTGTTCTTTTGGTGTAACTGTAGGTCTCTTTGTAGAAGTTCAGTGATGGCTGTAGTTGGCTTTAGATTTCTGAGTATATGAAGATTCGTGGAAACAAAGAAAATAGCTGAGTTTGACACGTCCCTTTTTCTGTGTTTTCCTTCGACTAAATGTTTTCATTTCTGTACCGCAGTCTTGGGCACTGAAAAGAGAATCAATGCAAACTACCTCTCCTGCAGGCGACTGTTACCAAGCGAGGACCCTACACAATAAACCCTAAAAAATAAAAAAGTTAGAGATCCCGCTCTTTATAGAAATATTGCTTTTACACTCTTTTTAGAATTCACCTCTTCGAAATAAAATAAAAATTACCTCACTGGAAGCAGAAAAAGGAACGCCGTTCCTTCTTCCGTTCCCGTAAAAATGTAACGAGTTCCCGTTCCAGTTCCAGCGATGCAAAATGGAACGGCGGCGTTCCTTCGTTCCTCCTAAAAGGAACGCGTTCCAGGAACGTCGTTCCTTGGAACGCCGTTCCGTACAACACTGGTTGTAAGTTCAGCGGGTGTTTGTCTCCTTTCTTCCGTCCCGTCTGTTTCGCTGCACGTTTTAAATAAAACATCAATTCACCACTCTCCACACGTCTTAAACCTGCTCAAGAATGCCTACTCTTTGCCAAATAATGCGATAGAAGGAGAACGGACACACCTTCCTTATTGCTTCGAAATAAAAAAGGCCTCTAAAATTTCTTAAGTCGTCTGTTGACTGTGTGGTCCGAAGATTTTAAAAAGTTTGATCAAGAATGGGTTTGCAACCAACCACAGCAAACCTTTTGAGAACATAAACGTTCCTGATTTTTTATATCTAACCTTCGCTGGAACAGAAAAATGCGTTTAAAATATTTCGCAAAGTTTCAGACTGCTTTTTTTAAGATAAAAAAACAAAAACTGCATGCATACAAGACTGCAAAAACGCAATTACAGAACTTTTTGTTATCGCAAAAATAATGAAGGAAACATCTAACTGTGCGCGTGACTTTGACGAAAAAGAAAGGGCTTGTTTTCTGCAAGCACGGCGGTGTCTGTCAGTTTGTCAGCGGCGGGGAGAGAGGGGAAGTAGACGCTGGCTCACGTCCGCACTTGCCAACTTGTCAATGAGGTATTGTTATTCGACGCAAATGGCAGGGTTTTATATATAACTACTCGCGTCTGCCGGACCACGACATACAAGCCTCTAGGCTTTGAGAACCCCATTTTCTGTATTGTAAAAAGGACCATATCATTATTATTGTAATTAAAAAACGCTCCTATCACAGTCTATTGTCAAGTTGCCTGCTGGTGATGATCTAACCAAGGGCTCTGGCAACCCACGGCCCACGGGTCGCATGCGGACCGCGGGACAGTGTCGCGCGGCCCCGGCACGACTCCAGAAAAAACAAAATGTCCCCCCCTCCCCCCCCCCCCACCCCTTCCTCTGAAGCTTTCTCACGCACCCAAGAACCACACAAAACTTAGAACCACAAATGGGGTCAGACAGGACCAAGGAGCGCGTCCAATAGACATATTCCGAGAAGCGTTCTGCGCACGCGCGAGCGCCTGATGCCAAGCGGCGGAAGTCGGTACGAGAAATTGAGGAAATTCGGAAGGCGGCTGTGGATCAGCGAGTGGAACACGTTATTGCAGCATATATATAATTGTGTTACACAAAAAAAGGAAGTGGACGGAAAGAAAAACGCAGCGTTTGGCTGGATGCAACGGATGTCCTTCTTTGAAGACGCGTTAGGCACGCGCCGCAGCTCAGAGAGCGGAGAAACTGGTAGCGTAGCTCCCATTATCGATTGGTAGCGCAGGTAGGTCACTTCCTCGGTGTTAGTTCGTGCAGCCACCGCCTGGTGCCGTCGGTATGTGGAAAAGGTCCATTGGCATTGTCCGGCATCCCCATACGTGGGCAGAGAACGTCTTCACGTCCTTTTTGCTTTTTGAGAGCGCAGCTCTAAGGCGCCCGTTTCTGGGTTGAGCGGCGTCGGCGTCGGAGTCGGCGTCGGCGTAGGCGTAACCACGCGTTGCATTATGGGACGTTTCCCATAATGACGTCACACGAGACGTCACGCGTGACGTCAAGATATGGAATTTTTCCGTTAAATTTGGCGCGAAATGTTTCCGCTAACTTTAGCGGAGAAAATGTTCCGCTATATTTAGCGGGAACAATTCTTCCGCTATAATTAGCTGAACAATTTACGCTAGCTTAGCGGATATTTCCCCTCTATATTTAGCGGGAAAGTGTGTGCTAAATTTCCCGCTAAATTTAGTAAATTGACGTCACGTGACCTCAACTCCAATTCAGTTTCCCGCTAAATTTAGCAACAAACTTTTCGCTCAATTTATCGGAAACATTTTCCCGCTAAATTTAGCGAGCAAATGTTTGTTAAATTTGTCGCTAAATTAAGTGGGAAAATGTTGGTCACGTTATTCGCTAAATATGGCGGGAATAGTTTTTCGCTAAATTTAGCGGGAAAATTTTCTCTTAACTTGTGGGGAAATTTAGCGAAAATTTACCGCTAAATGGGAGGGGATGTACGGAGGGAGAGCGGGGGCATACCCTCCGCTCCTCCTCCTCAAGAGCTGCGCTCTTATAGAATTGTAAACGTCTTCATTTCTTTTTATCTTCGCCTCGCATCCCCCCCCCCCCCCCCCCCCCCCCCCCCCACCACACACACACACTTCCCTCCCCTCCGTCTTCGCGACTTGCCGTCCTGCCCCTCCGCGTCGGCTTTGTGACGACTCGGCCCGTCGCTGCAGAAGGTTGACGACCCCTAATCTAACCAATAGAACATGCTCTCTTGACCTCTCTTTCACACATCTGCCGGTTTGTCCAATGTACACATTGCCTCAAGACAATTTAATGTTGTAAGCTACACCGACAGCGCAAGGCACGTTCGTTTCCCTGACGGTCTTTACACATGCAGGACTATTAACTCTACTCCTGTCGACTTTAGCGCAAAGGCGTCCTAACTTCGAAGGTTATTCGCTCTGGGGTAAGTGGTGATGTGTGCAGTGAAAACGATAAATGCGGTTCCCTCCACGAGTGATATAGATTCGGTTCCTTCCGCGAGTGGTATGGACGTGCTTCTTTCCACGAGTGATATGTATGACAGTATACAAAGGAGTCGTCGTACTCTTACAGGCAGAGTACAGAAAAGGGGGTAAAAGAATTGCAGGAAGATCCATCAGTGGAATCTTTAAGAAACGCGTGAGCATGACCCTCGAGAAACACTACACACATCTCCCTTTGGGAAACGCTAACACTAACCCGTAACCAGGTCAATAAGGGGTAACGAAAACTAGAGGAAGCAAGAGAGAAAGCCAAAAAAGAAAAGTGAAGTGGTCAGCGTTAGCGTTTCTCAAGGGTCATGCTAAGGCATTTCCTGGGTATCCACCAATGGATCTTTCTGTAACATTTGTGTGTGTGATTTTCCGGCATTAGCAAACACAAGAAACGGACGAGCGCCGTAATGCACTTTTTGCCTTGCTTGTATGCCCCCATCGTAGCGTTGGCCGCTGTCGGTCGTAAGGCTAGTTCCCAC
Source organism: Ixodes ricinus (assembly GCA_037355805.1). Lineage (NCBI taxonomy): Eukaryota > Metazoa > Arthropoda > Arachnida > Ixodida > Ixodidae > Ixodes > Ixodes ricinus. The sequence goes on from JAZHYW010016206.1 coordinate 67,050, forward strand.
AGCACCGTTTTCTTGCGTTACATATAAGTCACGGAAACATTCTTGTCATGCTGCCTCGCATCGCAGACATGTTGCTTGCAAGGCTATTGTCTTGAACGGGTAGTCAGGCTTAATATGGAGCACAGGTGTCTTGGTGACTTGCTTGTAAGCTTCCGCAACGTCACGTAAACAAAATAAAATGGGGCTGTGTGAACCAGTCTTTAAAGTTAAACAAAGTTTAGTTGTGGCTAGATGCCGCCACAACGGTAGCCCTCGCCCAGTGCATTACACTACAGCGTAACACAACGCGCGGCGTCACAAGACTACAACCATTTCAGAAGTTAAAGGTGCAAATCCGTGAGGAGCCGTCCAATTCAAAAGGACCAGTCTAATTATTAATCGCAACGTTATTCCTATTATAGCATGATGATCATCATCATCATCATTTAATAAACCTTAGAGGCCATTGCGGGCATTCCACAAGGTGTGTGTGTGTAGTGGTTTGGGGTGAGGTGTACAGGCTGGAGAACATTGTTAGGTAAAGCAATAACATTAAAAATAAACACTCAATGCCCAGCTCTTGAGGTATGTTGATTTTATGATATACCACGGCAGATAATTTGAGAGGAAAATATATATACAGGGTGTTTCACGAAAGGTGGATAAATTCGATATTGCGAAAACTATGCGTCGCACCAAAGAAGGGCTTGTTTCGTGTTGGTCCTGGGCCAGGGGCCTGTTTAGGAAAATTGTAAAAGTTCGAGATAATTAAGTTGTTAATTATTTTGGCGTAATTAAGTTTTTAAATTTGGTGTTTAAGGGCATGGTTTCAATTATAAAATTGCTCAGCATCATCGAAAAACACCAAATCAACAACTTGCAGAACGTTAGAAGGCACGCGAAGCATTTTACGGCTTTCTGAAAAACCGCACGAATTCGACGGGTTTTAAGTTTCGGTTTGTTATCGGAGCGCATTTCGGCCCCGGCGGCACCGCACCCCGTGGAGAGATAGTGCAACCAGCCTCTGCTGCGACGCGCGAGGACAGCGCAGCAGAGGTTGGTTGCACTATCTCTCCACGGGGCGCAGTGCTGCCGGGGCCGAGATGCGCTCCGATAACAAACCGAAACTTAAAACCCGTCAAATTTGTGTGGTTTTTCAGAAAGCCGTAAAATGCTTCGCGTGCCTTCTAACGTTCTGCAATTTTTTGATTTAGTGTTTTTCGATGATGCTGAGATATTTTCTAATTGAAACCATGCCCTTAAACACAATATTAAAAAGTTAATTACGCACAAAGAATCAACAATCTAATTATCCCGGACTTTAATAATTTTTCTAAATAGGCCCCTGGCCCAGGACCAAAACGACACAAGCCTTTTTTTTGTTGCGACGCGTAGTCTTCGAGATATTGAATTTGTCCACCGTTCGTGAAACACCCGTATATATATATATGACATCTTGGGGCTAAGTAGGCTGTAGGCGTATTTTTATAAAAGTAGAAGCCACCGAGGGTCAAAAAAACTTGGAAGGTTTATTTCATTTCATTTCATTTATTATACTCTCAGGGCCCGAAGGCATTACAAAGAGGAGTGGAAAAATACATCAATATAAAGTGAACAATGAAAACAATACGCAAAAAACAAAACACAAGGTACAGAACTGCTATGGAACATTATTGAAAACATCAGTTATGGCGGTTTTAAAATCAGCGGCGTCAGTGAGTGAGGCTACGGATGCGGGAAGGCGATTCCAGTCGACGGAGGTCAGGGGTAGGAAGGAGGCATAAAAGGTGGAGGTGATGCAGTAGGGGATTCCTACTTTTAGTGGGTGATCGGTGCGCGGCGATATGTATGATGGTTCTGAAAATAATGAGGTTCGAAGTGCTCGGTTAGAGTGATAAATCTTGTGAAATAAGCAGGGCCAGCTATTTTTCTACGAGAAGAGAGGTTGGGCAAATATAGGGACGCTTTCATGGAGGTGACGCTGGCTGTAACGGTGATAGTTTGGATGTATAAAACGTGCGGAGCGATTTTGAATGGATTCAATGGATGATGCTAGGGATACGCCAGGGTTCCAGATAAAGCCTGCATATTCAAGTTTGGTGCGCACTAAAGTTTTATATAGGAGAAGTTTAAGTGAAACAGGGGCAAGGGAAAAGTTTCTTCTGAGATAGCCTAATAAGCGATTAGCGTTGTTAGTGATATATTCGACATGGATGTTCCAGGAGAGATCGTTAGTTATATGAACACCGAGATATTTATAGGTTGACACAGAAAGCAAGGTGGAGTTATTAATACAGTAGGAAGGACAAGTGTTATTTTGACGGGACACTCTCATGGATCTGCATTTAGAGGTGTTAAGTTCTATAAGCCAATTATCGCAACAGCGGGTTACGTTGTTAATATCGGTCTGAAGAGCAGATATGTCAGAGTCGTTAATGATTTCCTTATAAATTACACAGTCATCAGCGAATAGGCTGATAGAAGAGGATACATGCGTGGGAAGATCGTTAATATATACAGAAATAAAGTGGACCTAATACGGAACCTTGTGGGACACCGGACTAATTCAACATGTATAAGTAATATAATAATATATATAATAATTCAACTTATACATGTTGAATTAAACCTTCAAGTTTGTTTGACCCTCCGTGGCTTCTACATATATATATATATATATATATATATATATATATATATATATATATATATATATATATATATATATATATACATATATATATATATATATATATATGTGTATTATATTTTTTGTTTTGTTTTGTTTGAGAGTAGGCCAGGAAGGAGGAGGAAGGTACGGTGGAAGCCCCATAATGCAAAGCGCGCGGTGTGTTTGTTTCGACGTGAAACGTTTTTGGCCAGTTGCTCCGGATTTCGTAAAGCCGCATTTCGTGAAGCCGTGGTGGCCTGTGACGTCACATGACGTTACAGTTTTCTGCCAAATTTGGCCGGAAAATTGACGCCAGGTGACCTCAACACCAATTCATTTTCCCCGCCAAATTTGGAGGGGAAAATAGGCGTCGCAGGAATTCCGTGTCGTCACTATGAACAAATTCATTTGCCCCGCTAGATTTAACGGGAAAATATACGTCGCGTGACCTCAACATCGATTCAGTTTCCTCCCCTAAATTTAGCTGGAGAAACTATGTCAGAGGATCTCATGTCACGTGACTTGTACACACAAAGTCGATTTCCTTGCAAAATTTAGTGGGAAACTGGCGCCACATGACCTCAACACCAATTCCATTCCCCGCTAAATTTAACTTGGAAACTGGATTGGTGATGAGGTCATGTGACGTCAGTTTTGGTGTTAAATCTAACGGGGAAACTAGATGGGCGGTGTTTCACTATGGCACATCACAGACCTACACACCAATCAGTTTCTTCGCTAAATTCAGCTGGGAATTGAACTGGTGTATTAGTCTGTGACACCCCATAATGCAACGCGCGCAGCTACGCCGCCGCCGACGGCAATGCCGACGCCGCTTAACGCGGAAACGGGCGCCTAAGAGCAGTACTCTAACAAAAATACACAAATTAAACATTTCTACAAACATCAACCGAATTTGCTATTAGTGCAATTGCAAAAGGCTGGAGAATTGGGATATGATTGTGATGTGATTTGTCTGGGTCGCGATATTGCTGAGTAGTTTATTCCTGTCTGTTATTATTATTGACAATGTGAAGTTAAGAAAGAAGACCGACGAAGCGAAGCGCTGGAGGGAGTTTACAGACATTTTCAATGCGAGGATATTTGCGAGTGGGTGGGAATAGCACTGAAGTTCTGATGTTATTGTTATGATAGTAAATATTGTGAAAAATTGCGAGCCATTCCACCCTGTGAACGTGGATGACCAGCGAAGCTTTTAGCACGCGACAGACGTGACAAAGAATTTTGACCAAAGGTACGAACACATTTTTTGTCTTGATCGGTGGTCATCGTGACGAAAGGTACGCGCACACGTGCCGCCCGCCACCGCCGCTGACATTCTCGTTGCCGTTCCCACCATTGTTCTTCGTAGGCGCGTTGCTCTTCGGGAATCCAGACTATGCGCGGCCTGCCCATTGCGACGAGAGAATGGAAATTGAAAATGGAGAACGGACAACCCAAGCTTCATGGAGAATGCAGTGACGAACGGGCGTCCGGGATGCCATTTGTTTTAGGCTTTTGATTTAGAAAAGTTACAGCAGCACACGCCGGCACGTGCGGCGCGTGGGTGCAGTGCGGTGCGTGGGTGCGGAGCTAGCGTAGAGTTTTTGGGCACTCGCACAAAACATCCACGGAACCCTAGCCATAAGTAGCTTGGCTGTCAAAAGACAGGCGTGATGAGTGTCTTCTAGACGAGAGAAGATCAAGGCTAGATTTTATTACTAACACACTAATGCTGGTGCCTTGTGGGTAATTCGAAAATATGAATCTGATAGGGTTTTGAAGTGCCTCTATGTTTGTTATCAATGATTGTTGAAAAGCGAACCAGACGAATGAGGCGTATTCAATTTGTGATCTTGCGAGTGTAGTATAAACTAGTTGTTTTACTTATGATGGTGCAAGTTTTATATTCGGTCGAAGATTCCCAAGAGAGCAGTTAGCGTTGAACAGGATGTGTGTTATATGCGTGTTCCATGAGAGGTCGTCAGATAAGTGAACGCCAAGAAACTTGTAATATGGACTCTTGGTTTACCTGGCGGCACATCGTGTAAGTAAAAGAGAGCAGGCGTTAAGTAAATGAGTTGTGTTTTAGAAAAAATGTGTTTTATTTTTCAATGTTTTTCAACAGTCAGGTGTTAGGTTAAGATCCGCCTGTAGGTTTATGGTATCATCCAGGTTACATATAGATTGATAAATTAGGCAGTCGTCAGCAAAGTGTCGAATGCTGGATGTTATGTGATCAGGGAGGTCATTTACAAATATTTAAGAAAAGCAGAAAGTCAAGAACAGTGCTCTGGGGACTTCGGATGATACAGGAGAATAAAATTAGGAGTAGTTGTTAATTACAGTATGCTGAGTACGATTGGTTAAAAATTGTCCAATCTATGATTTCACGGATGGATGAATGTGAAGTTTGTTTAGTTTGAGCATGAGTAAACGATCTGATACATTATCGAATGCTTTAGAAAAATCAATGAATAATGCGTAAGTTCGTATGTTAGCATAAATGTTGCTGTGTATTTCGTGAACAAGTGGACTAGTTTTTTTTTTTCGCAAGAAAATGATTGTATGAGCCCATGATGGTTTAAAAAATGTATATGATTATTTTCGAGATGCTTCATGACATATGATTATATTATATGCTCAACAAGCTTGTATGAGACACTGGTTAGAGAGATAGCACGACATTCTGAAGGTGAAGTTCGTTCGCCTGATTTGTTTATAGGGACCAGTCTGCCAATTTTCCACTCTACAGAGGTCGCTAAAAGACAGATTGGTGGAATATAATTAAAAGAAAACGAATTGAGTGTGAGTTAGTGTTTTTCAGTAACTTGGAGTTAATTTGGTCGTCCCCAGAACTGGAAGAGAGCTGTAACTTTTCTATTGAGCTTCACAATTGGAACGGCAGTATCAATTTAATTCATGTCCAGTGTTGCCATTCTAGTTGTTTTCCTGCCAAATTGAAATTCCCCAATTTTCAGGGTTGTCTGGCGAGAGAAATTTCGGTTTTTCGGTTGGTGGGATTTTTACGGGTTTGATGTCATAAGTTTAGAAGGTGAGCACGCCGGTCGAATATTGCAATAAACAAAGATTTAACATAAAACGAGCGAGTCGATACATCTTCACTATTCCTGTTTATTCTTTAAGTCATATCGGTGGGTTTTTTTTTCCGGTCATTTAACAATTATAAACAACTTAAATTCTGGTCTAATTTATTGTCATAGGATCGTCATCTTTGATTACATTGAGCAGAAATTGTGGCACGATTGAGATATTACGTCGGTAAACGTATTTGTACCTAAAATCATGCTTGCGTTCCCTACAGGGCCATATAAAAAAAACTGGTTAAGCATGCGCACAATTTAAGGAAAAAAGGAGCAATAGATAATTACATTTGGGTGAGAGAGCAGAAGGAAATACAGCCCCGACTTTTGGGCAGTTTCAGTACAGCCCCCCCAGAAGTTGAAAACGGTCACATTAACGCCGACTGTTTCCTTCAGACAACGCATAACGGATTAGAGTTGAGTCAAGCGGCTAAGCACTGAGTGGCTCAGCCGCTTGATAAACCCCTCGATAAACTTCACGCAAGTAGGAAGTTCGTCAAGGGATTTATAGATAAAGCTTCCTCTTTTCGGGACTACTTGAGGTATTAGAAAGGGCAGCTTTCAATCTAAGAGCACTAATAACTCAAAACACTAGAAGTATCCCCGGAAGAAGCAGAACTCATATAAACGTTAAATTAAAGCAAACTCCTCACATCAATTTAAACTTCTCTTGATCGTCCCGACGACCCCCCCCCCCCCCTTTCCTTGATGTTGTGTGTGCAACACCTCCGATACACACGCAAATCTCCTTGTAACAATAAATAACAAATTATAATTCACGTGTACAGCACGAGACAAGACACATTCTGCGCTCCGCGGGATTGTCGGGGTGATCAAGAGAAGTTTAATTTTTTTTATTTATTTGAGGTCTCCTATTTCCGGCAAGGGATAATCTACTGCGAGAAAAACTGGCTTCCCCAGCACAGCTCCTTAACTTCTGTGTAGGTACTCACTGCCGGACATACGAGCCCTCTCTTTTCGGCTTACGAAAGTCGCAACATTGCGATATCAAATGTTTCTTTTTTGTTTTGTTTGCTGAAGCTAGCGAGCCCGGATTTTTTTCGATGTTTTTAGGGAGAAACAGGGGTACGTTTTTATACATTTGGTGAATTATTACCGTTTTTTCTCGTTTGATTTATGCATTTCTACTCGTCACGTGGTATAGGCAATTATCATAATGAGAAAATATCTTATGCCAGAGTTAGATGTGTGAACATTGACTCACCACAGTCTGTGATGGCAGGCGACCTAAGTGAACGAAGAGCTTCATTTTAGCTAAGGACGATCTTTTGGGGTTACACCTGGTGTTGTAAGAAAGTAATAATAAAGAATACATCACTGTAAAGTTGTAGTTTTATTTCCAACATCTGGTATACCTGGATCAACCATGAACCTTGCGGTGAATCTAGCACCCAAATCAGAAGATTTGGGTGCAATCAGAAGAAGAGTCAAGTCAAAAGGCGGCTTATTTAAGTGACTGTTCCGAAGAACAAAACAAAATAAGATCTCCCAATAATTGTACAGAATGATTATATGTTTTATGGGCAATTTTCAAATAGGTTAGGAATAAATAAATATTGAGTTATTTGAAAAAACGAAAGATATCTATTTGAAATAACTGAAATTTTATGAGTGTTCACAAGCTTAAGCCAATATATGTTTAGTTAACTGGTGGTTTTCAGAATACAACGAAAAAGTGCATTAATATTAATATCATATGAATGTTAAGGTAAAAAAGAATCGACACAAAAATTTATAAAATAAGGGATTAAATATTGGCCTAAAAAGTGCCTCAATAATTTTCAGCAATTTATGAATAATTTCTTAAATCTCACTTACATGACCAAGATATTTAAAAAAATTCTATGTCTAGACTAGTTACGCACTTATGGATATTTTATATCAGTTATTGCCGGTTCAGTGTCTACGACAATCAGAAATGTGAAGAAAAAAATCGCTGGAATGGCAAGTTTGCGATTTTTGAAAAAAAAATATTAATAAGAGGTAAATATATATTTTAATATTAAAATAGTTCGTGATCTTTTTAATATATGAAAACTATTACCAGTGTTAATTAATTATGCAGTTTATAAAGAATAACAAAACTTGGTAAAGAATAGAGTTTTGGCACATTCCACCAGGTGGCATTTTAGAATGTCTTCTATAAACCTGTTGATGACATTTTTTTAAAGCTTAGATTCGTTCATCTTCGAATTTGACCTGTCATTCTGAAAAAAAAATCAGACTCTCCCCTTTGCCCCCCGGACAGGTTTGCTCGAATTCAAATGAAACCGCCCATATATAAGCGTTTTATATAATCTTAACGTGTCTTACGCTCCCAGCGTTTAGCTCTTTCATGACGCTCGTTATATCGCTCGATCGTGATGATTTCTTCATAGCAAACAACCCATATAACATATTTTATGTTAAAAGTGACGTATATTTCAATATTTATCACTATCGCGTGTATGCCGAGCCATAGTCAATTATACAAGATAGATTTTTAGAGCGGTCCATTTAAAACTTAGGTGTACGCACTGAGGCTCTGACTGTCTAAGAAAGGCAGTGTCGCAATTGTCAATCCTCTCAGCATACCTGAGCAGCCAAAATTGTTGGAGACTCATATGATATTGTCAATCAGGGACAAGTCGTTGTGTGACGAACACCCTTATTGCTTTGCCCTCGAAATTCAATTTAACCGTAATAGCGTATTAGCGAGATTTGTCAGAATTTAAAAGATGCCCCACAGATGGTGAATCATTTCTATTAAAGCAGACGATCTACAAAAAAAACTGTTAAGCCTTGGAATGAAAAGAAACACACATTTTTTATAGATGAGCAAGAACATTATTTTCTTACTTTCCAACAGTGAGTACCATTCAAAATTATTCTTGACACTTATGGTGCACTATAAGCCACGGAAAAAAATGGGCACAGTTTATTGCTTAACATGCCACATGGTCTGGCGCAAATTTTGTGCTGGAAATGTTTGTCATATTCATGCTCCGAATTCGACACTGCAGTGGACACATGCTCTAAGGCCTTAGAGATAACAACACATATCTAAGTTTTGCAACCGCCATTGTTTTACACAAATGTTCAATTGAATGCATGCCCACCTATGCAGTGACCTCACTGAAGGCAAAGCGAAGCACTTACGCAGCGGTTATTTCCGTCTTTGGAGTTGCATTCTTCGAACAAACTCCAAGGGCAGTCCTCATAGTCCCGCCATATACGTGATACACACAACTAAGTCAGAAAGAAAGGCGAAGCAGAGACGTCAAGAGAAACACCCTTTATATTTGAGAAATTCTTAGTATCACTGTTGCGAGTGTCCTTGTGTCAGTCTTTTGTGGGTTTGGTAGTGTAGAGTAAGTAACATTTGAGCTGACCATCATTTGGTGACTCTCCCTAAAGAAAAAGAGATTGCAGCTTGTTTAAAAACTTGTTCCCCACAGCAGGAGCAATATCATACATTCAGTGTACATTCATCAAGATGCCTGAGCCTCATCGAGATTTACAAAATAATACTTTCTGGTATTGTCACGAATGACAATTGATAAGGCAACGAATGGACAGACAGAAACCGAAAGTTTAATATGGTGTACCTGTGCCGGAACAAACAGAAAGAAAGGGACAGCGTCGCAGGCATCGATGGTGGCGTAGTAGCGGAATCGAGCGCTGAGGCGAGACAGGCATCGAAGACGGCGAACGACGAAGGCACTCTTCAATGGCTTGTGGGTTCTCTCCGACAACGTGGGCGTGGGTCGTTGGGGTGGAGCACCGATAACCCGCGCGGCCCGAGTTGACGGTAGGGGAATCGGCGGTAGGTGTGGTCGGCTTCCCCGCAGTGGTAGCACAACGGGCGTCGGTCGACCGTCCTCACGCGTCAGTCGTCCTGGGTGCAGCGTGTTCTGGGCGTACTGCGGCGCCGGAGGCACACTTGGGGGGCCGCCGTGTAGGAACGCGGGGCTGGTGGTGGTCGTCGAAGCGTAGCTAAGAGCTGGCTCCTCTGGTGCGACTACTGTGACAGGACTGACAGGAGCATCGAAATGGAAGGCTCGGTGAACCTCCTCTCGGACGACGTCGGAGAGTGAGTGAGGACAGGTGATCAGCAGGGGGTTGCATCTTGCGGATCTCTTTCCAGGTGTTATCGCGGACAATCTCCCAAAGACTGCCAACACCGACGGTGTTCAAGTTCAGTCGGAAATAATCGACGGTTGGAGAAGCAGGCGCGCCTTTGAGTAGGTGGTAATGACTTGCTTGGGGCGACAGTGCGCGCTCGACGTAGGTGGCTTCGGTCACAAGATCGTCGACAATCGTCGGGGGATTGCGGACTAGGCTTTCGAAAAGTTTACTCTGCATGCCACGCATTTGGTCCCGATGTTTCTTTTCATCGGCGGCCTCCGGATAGGCTTGGGCACTTCGGCGCCGGACAGCTTCAGCAAAGCTCGTCAACCTTTCACTGGGGCTTTGGGTCCTTGCCTAAATAAGGTCCTCCGCTCGCTGCCAACGGTAATGGGTTATGAACGCGCGCTTCAATTCGGCGGCGCAGGAGTCCCATGATGCGAAAGAAGCTTTGTGGTTCTCAACCCAGTGCCTCGCAGTGTCTTCAAACGCAACTAGAGGTTCTGGAGACGCTGGTCAGTCGTCCATCTGTTGTAGTTGGCCAGACGTTCAAAAGACTGCAGCCAGTCCTCTACAACTTTGCGGGCTTCACCGTAAAAGGGCTTCGAAGTGCAGGGAGTGACAGGCGGGGATGACGACGGGTGTGATAGTCGTCGTCGGGGTGTTTTTAGCTTCTGCGGCAGGAGACACAATTCTGCACACTCAAAAAGAGGGGTGTAGGCCTTACACTCCTTGTCACATATGCGACACCCCTAAACTTCAGCTGCTAAATGCAACCCTTTTAAAAAGGTGATTTAATCGCTGGGACTTTTAACTGCCACCAACTATTCGATCGAAACGAAGGAGTGTTCTTCGTCAGGTATGGCAAAACCGTTGGAACAAATATTATCGAAATGAATCAGTGGGCATCGTTTTGTGCATTAAAGCGGTCGAAGTAAAGAAATAGAGCTTTCTTGGGATTATTTCAATATTATACTGTATCGAGATCATTATAGAAGTAAATTACAGTAAAAAGGCATTGCGCGGCGCCTTGAACATAGCAGTGTTTAGCGGATTTCGGTATTTACTTCTCCGTTCTTTTTATTTTTTATTGTCAGCACTGTTTATGTGTTGGTGCGGTCCTAACAATTCGAGCTTTTTGCGAGATGCTTACACAGGCGGTTTGAACATAATCAGAAGGCAGCCACACTCTCCATGAAGATACTATGTATCCGATGGTAGAATACAAGTTAAGACTGCATCACCTAAACATTCCGTCGCACCAGTCATGGAGCCAAAATGCTCACGAACCAACCAGGAAAAACAGTTGCTATATTGTCAGAGCGATGATAGTTGCATGAATTATAATTAAGAAATTATACCTTGAGACAAGGAAACAAAAATGGACATACACACCACCGTCTGAAAACCAGCACCGCATACAGCTGCCGGTCGTTTAATAAATAACAGTTTTCTTCTTGTCATTCCCCAACCAAAATATAAACATTCAACAGCAGAGGCACTCACTACATACACTAAGAGGCCTCGATCACACAAATTGAGCCTCCTTCCTAGTCGTATTTGGATTTTTCTTTCTTCTCGTGTTCCAATCAATACATCTCCTAACGGCGGCACACACAAACCACCGAGAAACCATGAGTACAGAACACATGTCTAAAGGCAGTTTTCAAGTATCAATTCCTCCCAGGAAAAAAACATTCAGAAATTACTCGAGTCACAACCTACAAGGAATTAAACAGGCGAAAACGCTTTAGTGTCCTCGTCCAAATTCAAAGAGGGCATGCTTATGGAATTTCCGGTGCTCATTATTCTAATTGTCTTCTTAATCACCTTTTTACAATTATAATTTTCTTTGTCAAGCACAGTCGTCTGCTTACAATCTGGGTAACAATGTCCACATTAACTCAGGTGTTTTACGATTTCTGAATTGGCAGAAGAAGAATTAACCGATCTTTTGTGCTCCATCATTCGGTCGTTCAGGTAGCGGCCGGTTTGACCCACGTACGAAAACCCACAGCCCATTAATATCTCGTGTACTATTGCCATCTCACAAGTGGTTGCCGCATCTATGAGTTTTTTTTTTGGCAACCTTGCTTACCTTCCGAAAAAGGAGTTAGCCTACTTAATTTGAAATCAATTTTAAAAACAACTCGTACACCATGACTTTCTGCCAATGGTTTCAAGCTGTGTGAGACACCGTGAAAGAAGTGCAAGCAAACCGACTTATCAGGCTTCTTCCTAGGCTCTGGGGTTTTGTTTAAACTAGTCAAATTATGTTGCAAGACTTCGAATCGAACGCTTAAGTTGTGCCCTGAGGCACCCAACCTCTACATTTGAAGGGACAGGATTTTTTGAACGTAGCGGGAGCAAGACCTGTTCAAGGCACTCTTGAGGAGAGAACATACTACACCTCCTTTGACTGGTTTTGGGTGGCAACTATTGAAGGGCAACACAGGTTTAGGCGCAACTTTTCCATAGCTCCAACAGAATCCCATTGGTAATTCTTATCACTCCGGAATTCAGAAGAGCAATTCGATCTAGTGAACTCGTTCCATTCTACATCGTGCAGCTTAACCTCCTTAGATATTAAAGATCTGTATTACACGTTGCCCCAATCCGTGCTTCTCCTTAGGGTGCGTCAGTTGGTAGAAGACAGATTGGTCAGGCTCCAAGGTATTTCTGGCATTGGTGGCTCAATTTTTATGGAATTGCTTGACATTTATCTCAAATCAACAGCGGTGGAGGTTGCTGGAAAGGTTTTTGCACAAAACCAAGGTGTATATATTGGGTCCTCCTTGGCACCCTTACTTCCTGAAATTTTTTTGGCTGCTCTAGATCAAGTTGGGGATTTAAAAGTACAGTCCTTGTTGCTCAGTTCTATAATAATGTAGCGTTATGTAGATAATTTTTTTCATTTATGTATTTGAACGACTTCATGTGCTCGGCGGGTATCTCTTATAAAAGAGCAAGCCGCGTAGCTTGCCTTCACCAGTGAAGCATGCACAGCTGAGTATCTTCAGTTTCTGGATCTTAGGACATTTCAAACCTACGAACCGGACCCTGTTGGAGCTATGAAAAATTGCGCCCAAGCCTGTGTTTCTCTTCCACAATTGCAACCCGAACGCAGTCAAAAGAAGGGTAGTATGCTTTCTTCTCAAAAATGCTTTAAATAAGTCCTGTTCCAACTACGTTGAAGAAAGCCTCTCCTTTCAAATGTCGAGGTTTGGTGCCTCGGGGTATAATTTAAGCGTTCGATTAGGTGCGTTTCAACATGTTCTGGTTAGTTTAAACAAAACAACAAAGCTTGAAAAGAAGCCTTATAAGTGGGTATCCTTGCCCTTCTTTTATGGTGTCTCACACAACCTGAAAACATTTTGCAGAAAATCATAAATGTACGACTTGTTTTTAAAATTGATTTCAATTTAAGTAAACTAACTCCTTTTTTGGAACGGTAAGCAAGGTTGTCAAAAACCACAAAGATGCGGCAACCACTTGTGAGATGGCAGCAGTATACGAGATACCAATGGGCTGTGGGTTCTCGTACGTGGGTCAAACCGGCCGCTGACTGATCGACCTAGTAATTGAGTACGAAAAAGCGGCTAGTTCTTCGGCCAATTCATAAATCGCAAAACACCAGAGTGAATGTGGAAATTGTTACCCACATTGGAAGCAGACGACTGTTCTTGGCAAGGAAAAGATCATTTTAAAAGGGTGTTAAATGAGACAATTGGGATCATGAGCGCCGGAAAATGTATAAGCATGCCGTTTTTGACTTTGGACAAGAACACTAAAGCGATTTTGTCTGTTCAATCCCAGGCAGGTTGATCTGTGTGCAATTGACCCTGTGTGCAATTGACATTTAAAAACTGCCTTTAGACCTGTGTTCTATACTCATGGTTTATAGGTGGTTTATGTGTGCCGCAGTTAAGATATGTATTCACTGGAATACGACAAGAAAAAGAAAAAGACGACGAGGAAGAAGACTCAGTTTGTGTGCTATTTGCTGTTTATAGACCACCCAACTGTAATTTAAATTTATTCTATGACGAATTTGTAACACTACTCAATAAATTTAATAATAACGAGCACACCGTACGAGTAGGTGTAAGATCGATGTCATGCGCCAACACGAATGTGAAGCAACCGAATATCTGGACATATTATGCAGCTATGGGCTTCAAGATTTAGTTCATAATTATACAAGAGAGGAGTACCTGGGTAACAAAGTGACAAGATCGTGCATTGATCATGTTATTGTACGTTCGTGTAATTTACATTTTATAGCAGGAGTATATAAAACAAAACGTGGCAGACCATGATTTCATTGCGCTTAGGGTTATGGGTGAGGATCCTACAACCAATACAAACAAACAAGTGCATAAACAAGTTCTAGACAACAGTAAAATAGATGTTAAGGTGAAAATATTCAACTGGAACTCTCTGTTGCATCTTGATCACGTCACCCTATATGAAACGGTGGTTGAGAAGTGCAATGATATATACGAGAACTCGAAAAGAACGATAAAACTGGCACAAAGAAAACCTAGTAACAAATGGATAGTCCTAGAAATATTAGAACTCAGCTCTTAAAAAAGTAAATTATGGAATAGATGCAAACGAACTCCCCATGATGCAGCATTAAAGGAAGAATTGAGACAACTACGGAACAATGTAACTGCTAAAAATTAGACTGGCTAAAAAAGGTTCCATATGACGAAACTCAAGCAGTGTGGGAAAAACTTACGGTAAACGCGGAATACATGCAGTTAATCAAATAATTGCAAAACGCCCCCTAAGGACAGCATAGATGAGTGTATAAACAAACATTCAGGGCCATTATCGGGAATGCGCTAAGCAACGAGTTCAATAATACATGTGTTAAGCAGGTACAAAATCTACATAACCAGACAAGCTACTCTGCAGAAAAACCAAAGCTTTTAGGCTATTCCCCGAATTCTGCGTACCTGCTGGAAATAACAGTTTCGGAATTAAGGGATATAGGTAACAGTATGTCTGCAACAAAGCCAGCCGGAATGATCAGATAAGGGTAAGAGATATACAAACTAACTTTAGCATCTTAAGATATGTTTTGCTTGCGATATTAAATGGCGTCCTGGCTACAGGAAATATACCTAATTAGCTGAAGATATCAGTAGTTAGGCCTATTTACAAGAAGGGGAATAAAAAAAGAACTACCCAATTATAGGCCCATCGCGCTGCTACCTGTCATCTCACAGATCATGGGAAAGTTTGTCTTAAAAATATTGACCTATTTTTGCGACAATTATTTAATAATTGGCAACAGTGAGTACGGCTTTAGACAACAAAAAAGCACGACACTGTTACTCGAAGAAATAAGGAACTTTATGAACGACAATATAGAAAAGAACCAAATAGTACTTGCACTCTTTTTAGATTTGACGAAAGCCTTCGATACAATTGACCACACTATATTGCTACAAAAACTGGAAAGAATTGGTTTCCGAGGGCCGTTTCTCAGGTTGCTTCGAAGCTACTTTTCCAACAGAACTCAAAAAGTCATAATTGGGGATGATACAAGTGATGGCTTGTACCTCAACTACGGTGTACCCCAAGGCTCGGTGTTGGGCCCTATGCGTTTTAATGTATATGTTAATGATCTCGCCTCGCTGCCCTTAACGTCCAACATTTATCAGTACGCTGGTGATACAGCTTTAGACTTGGCATATCAAAATTACTTTACATGCGGTCTCAGCTCTGCAAAAGGACATAAAACAAATAATGAGCTGGTTTTCAAAAAGTTGTATTTTTGCGAACAGCGATAAAACACATTTCATGTGCTTTAGAACTCATCAAAAACGCGTTAATCTTACAGAGCCTGTTTACTTGCATTCAACGATATGCAGACAGTGCCGTTGTTTACCACTACCCTACGTTACGGAAACGAAGTACCTAGGTATATACTTCGACGAGCACTAAACATGGAATCTACATGTCGATTACTTACTTAAGCATTTGCGGATAATTTCATTGTACCTTTATAAATTACGAAGTTGTGCAGATATTAACTTAAGACGAATGATTTACCAGATGCTAGGGGAATCTAAACTAAGGTATGGGATAACAATTTACGCATTCTGCTCAAACTACAAAGGACAAAAAATAGATAACCTAATTAAAAGGATGATAAAAAATATTACGTACGGCACACACCTTGAGGATCTAACCTTTGAGGAGCAGCTGACCGTCCTGGACCTGTTGGCCATTGATAACCTACGCAGGTTCGAAGTCCTCACAAAATATTATTTCTCGTGTAATTTCAGAGTACAATCCACCAAACAAAAAAGTCTCAGGCACACAGAACGGTTTGACATTCCAAGGATATACACCAATTACGGGAAAAAAATTCGGAAACATTACGTTCCTGAATATTTCAACCATCTTCCAAATAAGTTATTCGATCTCTCGTCCTTAACAGAGGCGAAAAACTAATTAAGGAAATAGTTCAACCTCGTGCAGAAGTGAAATTGAGTGTTAATGTTTTTGGACCTATACGTTTGAATGTTTACATCTAGTCTCTTTGTGTTCTCTTTGTGTTAGAAATATTTTTTTACTATTGGAAACATATCATGGATCCAGAGGAAAGGGAAAAATGTATTTTTATTGTTGATTTTTGCTCTGTTAACAAACCCATTGTGTTCTCCTAGGTGTACCTAACTGTGTGCGAAGTACACTGTAAAATATATGGTTGTGTAGGGTAAATAGTATAGACAGTTTTTTTTTCTTTGACCGTAATTGGAAAGCGTGTCACATGTTTTATTTAATCTATATGTTTTTATTTCGCGGTAAGGTGCAATGATTACATAAAACTAAGTTTGTAAGATGTGGTTTCAAAATTGAGATTTGTTTATTTTACGCTTGTTTGTTTTTCTGTTTTTTCTTTTTGTTTTAATCTTTTATGGACTGCCTGTTCTTACACACAAGCACGCAAGTGCTTTCGTGAGGCAGTACTCAATGTACGTGAATGATTTTGTGCTAATAAAACTCTTATTAATATTATTATTATTAATAATATTATTAATATTATTATTATTATTATTATTATTAATATTATTATTATTAGTATTATTATTATTATTATTAGAGGCTCTCTTAGGGTAGTCAGTGTCTCTGCTGTTGAATGTGTTTAATTTGGGTAGAGGATGACAAAGAAAAAGAGTATTGTGGAAGTAAATGACAGCTGTATGCTGTGCTGGTTTTCAGACGGTGGTGTGTATGTCCCTTTTTGTTTCCTTGTCTCAATTGGTTTTATTTCTTAATTAATATTGTTCACCAGCTCGCCTGCGTTTTGACACATATTTCAATATTTGCAAAGCATGCGCCTTGGTAGCGCACAATTGGCACATCGCAAAGGAACAGGCGCTGATGGAAATGAAAACGTGGGAGGAGCTTCTGGCTGATTCCTAACTTGTATCTGATTATGAAGCCTGGAAAGAAGTAATGCTTCTAAAAGTTAGTCTGGGCACTATGGTTCGAAAATACTTTTAGGACGCCAGTCTGTCAACCGTGAGCACTCTTTGGAAAGGCTCCAGAAATACCGAGGGTAATAAAATTTGGTTGAAAGGGTAAGGGGAAGAATCATATTTATTTATGTTTTCTGGATAATGCGGCGCAAGCTACCGGCTGTTATGAAGGGTACAGCAGTTACCATCCATCCATCCATCTAGGCTGGATTACCAGACGACAAAAACGCGGCAGAAGCCAGATGGCTGCGGCCATAGCTCGCACATCCAAACCTCTATAGAGAATGTTGTATAGCCACGCGGGTCTCAGAGGAAGCGCGTCCGTGGCCGAACGGTTAACGTGCCTGCTTCCCACTCAAAGATCTGAGGTTCGATTAATGGGAACGGACGTACCTTTTTGTTCCTTCTCAAAATGTCGCGTTCTCGTAACGCGACATTTTCAGAAAACTTCGAGAACCCTGTTGTTTGTTCGAGGTCGAAATGTTCTACGCGCCGAACCTTCTACGCCGATTGTTCCAGAAGCCCACGCGTGTACATAAAGGGGCATCGCGTGGCGAGTCGAAGTCATTCTTCCGCCTGCGCTCGATCCTGCCGTCACGCTTTCATCGAAGCCTGCGACGCCTGTTGTTCGCCATTAATTTTTGCTTTGTTTTGTTTTGGCAGAAGTTTTTTTTACATTAAACGTTTAGTTTCTGGAGTTGTTCACCGCCTCATAATTTATCATTCGTGACAGTATTAGACAATCACGAATGTTTTAA
Source organism: Ixodes ricinus (assembly GCA_037355805.1). Classification (NCBI taxonomy): domain Eukaryota; kingdom Metazoa; phylum Arthropoda; class Arachnida; order Ixodida; family Ixodidae; genus Ixodes; species Ixodes ricinus. Next base: position 85,192 of record JAZHYW010016206.1, read on the forward strand.
TGTGTGTGCGGCAATGTCACCTGTCAAGACGTTTAAAAAAGAAACCGTGAGTCACAAATTGACTCGCGTTTTGCCTAAGTCTGGGCTGCACTTTTCGCCAGAACACATGCAAATACGCAGATGTTGTGCAAACAGTTTTAACTTTCTGTGCATGGGCGCCCACATAACCGACTTTGAGCTTTTGTATTCTCTTATTTCATTTACTTCACATTATCATTACCATAGAAGGCCAGGTTACTGCCATTTTGGATTCTATACTGTCTTTCTCCCGAGCAAAGACCTTCGTGGAGGCTCGTCACTGCCTGTTTCACTGGCTCGGTATCTCAGTAAGACGAGAGAAGTTCAGCAATCGCGGCTGTTATTGGCGTCATGATGTTTAAAATCCGAGACTTTGTTGAAGGCAAAAAAAGAAGACACTGATTCCCTCGTACCAGTCGCGGCGCGAAATTTCTCCGTGAACCAACCAGGAACGACCCTCGAAATTGGATCTCTTTTTTGTTTTGTTTTTCTGAATTCAAGCAATTTCTAAGGTATTAGATTTTGATGGAAGGGTTGCTTTGTAGATTTTTCTGTAGACAAAGAGAGATTAAGGGATAGTACGTATAAAACAAAAACGAAAAAAGTTTTTTTTTCGGGGATGGAGGAAGGGATAAAAATGGGGTAAAACAAAAATGGAAAGATAATCCGCTCAAAATAATAAAACGGAGAAATCCGGGAAGTTTGCGATTCTTTCGTCATTGATTTCTAAACGAAAAACGGCAAAGGCTCTAGACTCTTTATGTGTTAAATGGGAGGGTAAAATTGGTAAAATAAAAAGATATGCTGTCTCAAGTCTTAAAAGAACCATGAAACGATTTTAGAGGGAATTTTGCTGACTGCATATCGTTTATGGGATCAAAAAAAAAAAAAACTAGCACTGCGAGATGAGGAAGGTTGGATTTTAATTTTTGGCATCCACTTTTGGCAAATAGAAACAGACTAATCTTACACTCTTTTACTCGAACGCACGCAACGAAGCTTAGTGTATGAATGGGTGGATTGATAAATGAGTTGTTGCGAAACGTTTTGCAATGGGCGGTAGCTTGCGCCACCTAGCAAAGTAACCGCAGAATCCACATCGTCAGAGCCTGTATCCCTTTTTTTCCCGTGCATGTCGGTTGAATTTAGGTTCTGTATTGGGTACGAGTAGTGTGTCAATCTAACTGTGCTCGAAAACATTGAACTTTCTAATGAATGCCCTCGACGGAAATGACCAAGTTCAATATCCGGGTGCATAAGCCGCAACGTCAACGAAAGCACGAGAAGTTTCTCCACTGATCTCCATTGTGGTACACTCGATCACAAATCGGGAGCCTGTCTGTGGCACCACCGGCGGCCGTTGCCTGACACCAGGCAATGCACGCAAGTCCATGAAGAAACACGCAAAAGTAGGAATATTGAACCTTGTACACGGTGCTTGAAGGCGAGTATTTTATGATGCGCTACGGTTATTATATCGGATGCTTGGTAATCGGGATCAGCGTATATCAAGCGTTCGAATGCCCATTAAAAAATGTCATAGCAGCCACGGCTGAGCCCGCTCGCTTGCTCTCGTAGTAGAGTAAACAAAAGCACTTACCGTCAATAAGACCGTCTTAGAAGAAGCCCAAAAGTTGAAGAATGTCGAAAAAGTCCCATCGTGACAGCGGGATCGATAATGTTCACAAGGTTATCACTATATTTGAAATGTGAGGTTATGGCCTTGAGTTTATTTTTGAAAAACCTAAGAAAGGAAAGTTGAAACTCCCGGATATTTTAATTTCGCTTAACAACAGCAACATTTGCTGGAGTTACTCACTTCGTTAAAAAAAAAGGAACACTACAGAATACCTCAGCTCGCATGAAACTCACAAAGAGAAGAATTGCGATCTCCATCCTCGGATCAGCTTTTAGAGTCCTGGATTCACTCGGTTACGAAAAGCTTTACCACACATGTTGAGCAACTCAGATCATCGGGAATCCCGTCTCAAGTTTAGAATCAAGTAATGGGAGCTTTGGTCTCGAAGATAAAAGGTAGCCAAAACATTAAACACAAAATTCACCAAAAATGTCTATACATGCATAAGATTTCCCATGTTTTAGAAAGAGTGGCCAATAGATATGAAGCTCCTGTGGTATTTTCGTCTAAACAAATGGCTAAGGTAGGATAAAAAGTTCGCTATACATCAGACAACCTTGCAAAAGCAGTGTGCAAAAAACGTCACCGCCAACCTTTTGTTCATTATTCAATCGGTGTTATGCACAACATCCCACTGACCTGTGGTAGAAGTTATGTGGGTCAGCCTGGTCGGTGCGTAAATGACCGCCTCACCAAACATGATGGATCCCTGAAATCAAAGGTGGGGGGTCACCTCCCTTTGCAGTGAAGATCTTGCTCGTGTTCACCATATTTTCAGAGCGCGACAATTGTTGGAAAATATAAAGAAAACGACACTCGAAAAATGTGTTTGATTCATATATCATCAATAGTTTGGGAGAACACTGGGTTAGCAAGCCTTCCGTAGGGCTGTCGGATGAGGAAAGCCTATATTTTGATAGGTCCTTGTGTAATAAAACTGATTTGTACGTCGAAATTATGTTTGCCTACCCTACCTTTTATGCAGTGTGTACTCTGGCTTTCAAGTTGTGTCTGTGTCGCGTTCTTGTACTCCGAGCCTTTCATTTTCTTCTTTCTTTGTGTATTATATTTCAGTTGCGAGTCAGCGCTTTTGTGGCTTGTGTATTCGTTTCCTTTGTCCTCCTCATTTGTGCGCTGCTATGTTCCAAGTAGAATCCTACCAATTAGCGCAGTTCACCACCCTTCTTCACGTGCTAGAGTATATATTTTTTAATCAAAATTGACGAATTTATATATTAAAATATTATTGCATCGAATTCGTGTTTTTTTTTTTTTGCGAATGAACCAATGATTTTTAAATCCGAGAATTGGAATAAGCAATACGATTTCTGTCGTATTAAGTCGCACGAGTCGACGCATTTCTTTGTCTAAACCGGAGGGCGTCCGAGAGGAAAAGGATGATAATCAGAAAGTGCTCAAGCACACTCCGGCTTGAGGACGATCACCGATGTTTAATGTCCGTACGAGATATGTGATTCAGCTCAGACAGGTGCTAAAACTTCCAAGTTGTGCCCTATTGTCGCATTTTTGACGTATGTTACTTACCTCAAGACGTCTCAATCTTAATGGTGTTGCGGCGATAAACTTCGAGGAAGGTGAGGTCCTTGTAGGAAGTGTTAAGCAAAGGTCCACCGAGGACGGTTGCTGCTTCCTTTTAGTGGGTACTCTTGCGAATTCTTTTGGGCAGTGGCTTGGAAAGTAACTCATGATGCACGCCCGAGGATAGCCTAACTATATCCACGATTTGGGACCCTGGATTTTCCAAACTCGGGTAATCCCAGGGGTCTTAATCGGGCCCTAAAAGGTTTAGTACCAAGGCGTTAATTAAATTTCAAAAAATATTTTATTGCTTTTTTATGGCTTTTGTTTCTGGTTCGCCACGAAATTATCATAGTGCCAGACATCAGCCCAAGGTTCCACGTATCAACCGAACAAACACAATCCACGTTTTTCCAAATGTGTGCTGCCGTCATCGGGGCATCTGGGTTCGAGATTCCGTGGGTAAAAAACGACGCGTTCACAAGGCTTGTTTACCCATTTGACCACAGTATTGGGATGAATTCGTGTCATTTTTAGAATTTCTAGTCACACGTCTTGGGGCTACGATAATATAGTTCGCATTTGAGGCGCACCATCTCGGTCCTCATCTCGCAAAACGTGCGAGCCCCTCCCAGGACCGCCGAGCTTTTAAACAAATCCTACGTGCTGCGGCACGAACCCTTACAACTAACCTCACAAAAAAAAAAAAACGCTGCTAATATTGAAGATGAGAGCGGGAACCATACATACGAAAACTATTGGTAGACCTAAAAGAAATGACGAAGCATTCTATTGAAACAGATATGCTCACGAAGTGGTGACGCCGTAATTGTTGATGTTGCTTCATTCCAATCCACGCGTTTAAATGCATATTTCTCTTTACAATTGTCAACATACTTGCGTTTGCCACCTCGTGTTAACATTTGAGCAGGGTGAACAACTTAATAACAAATTGACCCACAAAAAAAAAAAACCAAAAAACGCGCACGCTTTTTTCGCAAAAAGAAGAGAGAAGGCTAGGTTAAACGACGCTCGTGCACACCGCACACATTTGCGGATCTGTTTTGGTAACACGGAACCTCGATTTCAGGAGCACCGAACATTGCGCGCATGCACACTACGCATTTAGGCCCAAGTTTGATAGGTGAAAACCGAAAAATCAGAAAGGAATCCTAATTCTGGCCTTTTCTCGAGGCCTGAAGTATAAAGAAGGCAGGTGCCAATCGAACAACAAGGTATAGTGAAGCCAAAATCCCACACTTGTTTGGCATTATGGGGTAAATATATCGAGGCTCTGCGCAAAGAACATCCTGTTTAGCTCAGCAACTCAGGGTCGACCCTAAGTTGCCTGACAAAAACTCATTTTTTGCCCAAAGAACATTGCCACTTAGGAGTGACCATGTTCTTTAATGGAATTTACAAAATGCGATTTTTTTTATGCCAAACACAGAACATGGTATTCAGAGGTAACGCTAACGTTGTTTTATACTCGACACCTTAAAACAGTAACGTAAATAAATTACTCGTTAATTATATTAAAAAACGACTAGCTTGTACGTTAGTGAAAAACGTTACGCCTTACCAGTAACATCGCTAGTTGCAACACTGCTCTTCATACACTTTGAGAGTATATCTCAAATTTTAGCAGTGCTGTCACCGGATTGACCCCGTGTGACAATTAAGCTAGTAATACTGAAATTGTACCTTTATTATGCAATTGGTGGACCTAAACTGTATTTTAATTGCATCTCGTAAAGTGTTTATTAACAAAACAATGTTAGCATACTTTTAGTTTTCACTTTTTACCTAGGGGTAAGGAGAAAGTATAATTTCTCAAAGGGGAAAAAAAAACGAATAGAAAAGAAAGGCCCCGCTCACGATACGGCCGCCAAATTCCTCCGCGCGGTTTCCTCAATTTGGAAATGGGCAAATTAGTCCGATGCGCACTCCTGATCACCCTGATCGGCGGTAGGTCCGACCCCGGCGCGGCGCCGGATGCCTCCCATTATCTGACCGCGTCGGGGAGGACGATGCTAATTATGTCCGACACCACGGGGTTTCGGCGGCCGAGGAAGACCGCGAGGCAGCATCGATTCCCCAAACCTTAGAAAAAAAAATAAGAACATAACCCGGAAATACATATAATTACGGAACTATTCAAGAATTCAGGGGCTCGCATGTCGTCCTTATTGACCAAAGAGGCCAGAAACCGCGATCTTGAAAAAACTACCCCTGAAAGGGCTAAGTAGGCGTAATCAATAAACAAAATTTATATATATATATACAGTAAACGACTTAATTTTTGCGGGCTCAAATTTTCGCGAATCGGGCCAAAGCTGGAAATTTGAAATTATTCGCTGGTTCTAATATTGGGTGTATCTCGAAACAACCCATTCTTGATTTTAACCCTTCTCGTTTGAACCCATTCGCAAAACGCCCTTCGCGTTTTAACCTTTCCCGTTTCAACCCTTTCTCATTTATACCCGTCTCATTTGAACCCATTCTCATTTGAACCCTTCTCGTTTGAACCCATTCTGAAAACGCCCTTCGCGTTTTAACTTTTCGCGTGTCATCCTTTCTCATTTGAACACGTTCTGATTTGAACACCGTATTTCAAACCAATCGCCTAACGCTCTTTGCGCTTTAACCTTTTCTTATTTATGCCCTTCTCGGTTGAGCCCGCTCTCACTTAAATATTTATTGTCTAATTAAACTCCGTCTCAAAACACGTAAGTGGCGTTTCAACCTTTTTAAAGTAGCTCTTGGAATTCCAATCAGTCTCCCTATTTCTGTGTTAAAAATAAATGAATGAAAATAATGGAGATGTTGGCACTGTCAATAACAGTGCCGGCTACTCCATAGCAATTGTTTTTTGATAAAAAAAACAGATCTAAAAGTGTTGACGAGTGGGCTAGTTGGTCATTCATATTAGCGGAAAACAAACAGCGCAGGAACAAGGACAGAGTAGAAGGCGGTAGACACACACAGCGCTGTGTGTGTCTACCGCCTTCTACTCTGTCCTTGTTCCTGCGCTGTTTGTTTTCCGCTAACAGATCTAAAACAAAACAAGCCCACAAACAAACCAAAATCTCGCCAGATTTGCCATTGCACATATTATTACAATTCTAACATGTTCGTCGATCCATTTTCGTGGACTACCTGTGCCAGTGTGCACCAATGCGAACTGTCATGTTCCACACCAAGGCTAACTGGCGATCGCTTACCGCCCGCACCGGCTGCACCACAAAGCAACAGCCGCGGCAGGTCTCTCGCCCTACTGTGCACCTGGTCGCTCAAAAAGCGCCGCCGCCATCACTCAAGAGCACGTGAAGAGCAAGACCAGCAGGGAGCGGCCGAAGATCCTGTGCCCGCCCCCACATGAATCATTTCAACCCTTTTGTATAGGATACATTGCATTCGAAATATGTTCACAGAAATATTTTATTTTCCATACCGTCACGTTACAAACGATTCGCAAAGCATTATGCCATTCAAATCGTATGGCTAATCGTTAGGCTACTGAACGGCTCTTCTCGAGACGCATAGTACAAAACGTTTTTTGCCGCAGAATCAGTCATCGCACATCAATGCGATCCCATGCTCGGTAAAGCTTTATTCTAAAGCTTTGTTCCCACAAGATGGTAGTTGGTTAAACTATCTAAGATGACCGCAGCAACAAAACACGGACGATTCAAAGGCCAGGAATGCCTTCGCCCTCCTTAGAAAGTCACAAAGGGAGATCTTGCCATTGGCAAACTAACCCTGCCGCAATTTTTTTTTTTAATGTGCGGGTGCAATGATGCTTGGTTTGAGGGCTTTTTTACCAGGCACATATTTTTTTCTACAATTTCAGTCGTGAATCATCGGATGCAAGTTATGCTCATCTGGCATGCCCTGTGAAGATACTGAATTATTTACAACCGGTGTCGGAGTGATCGTACAGATCTACGATCATTGTATATTTGCCTATTTGTTGTCCGCCATGCCGTGGATTGGCATGCACTCTAGATGTCCTTCTCCAAGTAGCATTTCAAGGCATAATAAAGCTTCAGGTGCCTGGACTTCATAATGTCATTGGTTCCTTTATGTCGGTTTTCCGTAAGTGTATGCTGAAATTATTGCTTTTCCCTAGCCTGATCATGTACAAGTTTAAAATGAGAAAAGTAGTTTTGAGAATGGTCAAAACAGAAAGTATATTTTTACTAAGTTTGAAATGAGAAAGTTTAAAACGACAAGAAAAGTCTTTTTGAGAATGGTCAGAACCAGAAAGTATGTTTTGAGAAAATTTGAAAGGAGAAAGGTTAAAATGGAGAAAAGTCGTTTTGAGAATGGTTAAAATGAGAAAAGTCGTTTTGAGAATGGTTAAAATGAGAAAAGTCGTTTTGAGAATGGTCAAAACGCGAAAGTTCGTTTTGAGAACGGTTTAAGTGAGAAAGGGAGAAAAACGAAAGTTGTTTTGCTCAGGGTTGAAATGAGAGGGTGAAAACGAGAAGGTACAAATGCGAACGGGTTCATATGAGAACCACCCCTAATGGGTAAAACGAGAAGGTACAAATGCGAACGGGTTCATATGAGAACCACCCTAATGTTCGCGAATCGAGTGTAGCTTCCATAGCGTTCACATATTGCCCGAATTGTTCGCGGAATGTATTTTTCGCGAATTGTAGGCGATTCGCGAAATTCGCAAAAATTAGGTCCACGCGAAAGTTTAGTCGTTTACAGTATATTGTAGCGGAGAGGTTTAGGCGCTTGCTAAAGCCTACTGAGGATGACGACGATGGGAGCGACAATCTGTTCTAATTTGGCCATGGACAACCCCTAGTAAATTTAACTCCGTAGCATTGGTGTCAGAAGTGGGATTTCCGGCACGGCACCTGATGCAACCCGAAAAACACTCTGTGAGGATAAAAGGCCTCTGCGACGTGGTCGGCGCCTGCGTCTGATGGAGCCATAGGATCGCGGCTAGAGTACCTGAAGCCGCAAATCTTCACGGACAAGTCAAGACTTCGCCATGTTTTCCGCGACTAGTTTGTGGCTGTGAAATGAAGATCCTGCGTCGGCCGATGGCCCCATTTGCATCTCAGCTTCAAGCCATCGAGGCCCGTAAGTGCACGTTGTACTAGAATTCTTTTTGACCGTTGTGTTGGTCATTGAACGGATGAGGTCTTAACCGTAAATCTTCTGAAAAAGTTCCAGCTTCTCCTAAGTTTCGGCCTCACCGGCGCATTTTATTTTCGGTGTTGGTGATCAAAATGTGCAAATATGCAGTGATGTTTGCACGGATATTATCTATGTCGGCATCAGAGTTCTACTCAGATATGTCACGGGAGGTGACGAAGACGGAAGCTACATGGTATTAGGTGACACGGCTCTGCGCACAAACTTCAAAAAGCGCGAAAAAGTTGGATTTTGGAGTTCTTTTTTGTTTTCTAAATATTATTTATTTATACTGTAGGTACATTTAAGACCCATACATAAGGGGGTGAATATAAATATCACGCAAAGTCATTCATACACGACATGCACAAGATAGCATGCCCTTATAACAAAATGACCATTTTATAACTCATTGCGTAATTCTGCCAAAAACAGAAACAAATGCGCTACATATTAACATCTCATTGATTACTAAGAAAAATAAAAAAGCCTACCGAAACACTCTAAAAATACAAAAGAGAGATCGACAGGTGGATTTATTTTGGTAACACAAGACTCTTGGCCAATGACTCGGCAATTAAACCGTTTACCTCCGACTTTGGTAGACGGTTCCAATCTTAAGCTGGCACGAGGAAATAAAGATTTTTTTAAATGCATTAATATTACTTTGGAGAGGTCTAGATATTTTGTTGTGATTAGTCCTCCTTAAGTGGGAGATAAAGGTTTTAGGTAGTCATACATATTTATGTTAATTTTACCATAGTATAAAGAACACAAAATTTGAGTAGCGATTTATCTTCTGGCTTCAATAGATTCTAGTGCTGCGTCGTTCAACATGAAGGTCACAATACACTTTCGAGAATATTTAGAAAAGATGCATCTTATTACAAGTATCTGTACCTTTTCTAACTGCGCCGAAAGGTATATTTGGCATATTTCAAATGCAGGTCTAACATGCGTCTTATTTGAACTAAGCTTAGTTTCTGGTGTAGAGTGTCTTAGTTTTCTTCCCAAAAACCATAGTCTTCGAAAGGCATTACTACAAACCTTTGTGATGCGTGTCCATTTTGAGCTTCTGTATAATCGTAACTCCCAATTTTTTTGTCTTTTTATTTCTTCATGGTGTTTCTGTGTTTTGTGTACTTGAAGTCTAGAGTAGTTTTCTTGTTGGTAGGAGTGACGGCTGTTGTGTTTTCGTAGTTTATTTTATTTCCCATTTCTCACACCAACGATGTATGTTTTGCAAAGATAGGTTAAGTATGTTTGAATTTTCTTTTAGCAACTGTGGTATAAATAACTCAGTCATCCGCAAAGAGTCTCACATTTACGAATGTACCTACACACAACGCCACATCATTAATATAAATGAGAGAGAGCAACGGTCAAAAAACGCAGCCCTCTGGTACCCCTGAGTATACGTCTAAGATGCTAGAGCATTCACCGGTTGACGGCACATACTGCTTATGTTGGGAAAGTAGCAATCTATCCATGGAAGCTAAAAGTTACTTATGCCAACAGATTGTAGCTTGGTTAAAAGTTTTTTTTTTATGAGGCACACGATCCATCGCCTTCGACAAATCGATAAAACTCGCAACTATTTGTTGTCGATAATTGATCTTTTGAGAAAAGTTGTGCTTAGTTTATGCTGTTCGGGTCACTGTTGACAATCACGCCCGAAACCCAAGTTGATGAGAGTTGAAGATATGGCTAGTTTTCAAACGCATTGTAATGGTCTTGCAGATATTGTGTTTTAGAAATTTGTAAGACGTACTTGTCAATGAAATGGGCCTGTAATTCTTGATTATGTGCTTATTTCCAGCCTTGTGAATCGCGACAATCTTCTTTGCACAGTCAGTGGTTTAATAGCCTTAATGTCCGCAGTGGCTCAACGAAGACAATATTCAGGCAGCGTGACACCAACTCAGCATATCGTTTAAGAAATGCGTTATCGACGCTGTTGGGACCTGACTACTTCTTAGCCTACAAGCCCAACACCAACGCCAAATTACCGGTTGCGTGATCTGAATATTTTGCACGAAAGGCACGAAAGGCATGTTGTCTTTTGTCATTCCGCATTAGGAACGTGTAATCTTCAAAAAAAAAAGAAAAACGGAATTTCAAACTGACTAATTTGACCTTCTCGTTTTCATAAATAGCGCCGGAATTATTGAGGATCAAGCACAAGGAAGTTGGGTAAGGTGACAGTATACAGTAGCATAGCCTCCTATATACTGACAAAGCCTGGCTGATCGCCGTGAGAGGCAGCCGCCGAAATAGAAAAGGTGGGGCGGCAGACAGCGGATGAGAATAGAGCCACGTGACTGGTGCCCCGCTGTGGCGAGACGCCGAAACACACTTCTCCCGAGCGAACAAGTGTGTTTCGGGTACTCGCCGCTGCAAAAGCTGTGCGCCGACGTCCAGGTTCTCCAAGGAATTGTGTTTTGTTGCTCCGTGCTACCAGATACTCGGGCTCCAAATCTGCGACCGGCACTCTATGGCTCTGTCATCGAACTGCCAGGCTTTGTGAGTATAGAGGAGGCTATGACAGTATCTTTCCCTAGCCGATTTTATTTGTGATGTTAGTTCATGTGATAAGTCGTGCACCTCCGCTGCACTCGATTGTTTCGTTTTTTTCTCTTCCTTTTAATTTTGCGTTTCAGGTAATACTTTTTGTACTACTTTTTGCATAATAGGCATTAATTTATGTTAACCTTGTGGCTATTGTACATGGTTGAAAAAACCCCGAGACTGCGGGTAAACGACACAACACAAAAATGTCTCTAACACAGCTGAAATTTTTATTTTCCGAAACCTGGTTATATAGGCACTTCGATACTAGAGCCCAAATCCCAGAACCCGAGAGGGTCAGAACCCCAAAGAATGCCACTTTCCACCAACGTAACCTCTGACAAAACAACAATGACAACGGACTCTGCGTCATGCACTTCTCTTATCTCTGACCCCCCCCCCGCTTCCCGACCGCCAAACACACTGATAACCCTAAGCCCAGTAACACACATACAAAAAGAAAAGAAAAGAACGACCCATTGTTCCCTCTACCCGAAAACCTACAGACATAAACCTTGAAGGTCAGAACTTTTCACAGCCTAAGAAAACGGCGAAGTTCGTTGTCTAACCCAAACGACGGCTTATTGACTGCGTTCCCGTGACCTAATATTGTTAACGACTCTTTTATCAACCGCTTGTGGTCATCTTTTTCCCGCAACTCTACTGAAGTTAAATGCCACAATGGTACACAGTTCCTACATTCGATCACATGTTTTGACACTTCGGAGTACGGGTCTTTTTTCTTTATACAACGTTTGTGCTCCGTCAACCGCTCATTTATACACCGTTTAGTTTGTCCAATATAACAAAGGCCACAATCAAAAGGTATCTTGTAAATGACACCCGACGAACATTCCACATCCCTTTCTCTATGTTTTATCGCGCAACTTGAAACAGTCGAGGCAAAAGGGGTCAAGCGGCTCAATCTATAATCTGTAGAAAAGGCAGTGCCAACATTAAACCTGCTGGCTAACGCTTTGATGTTATGAGAAATTTTATGAAAATATGGAAGGACTACTCGCTTTGAAGGTCTAGGATTTTTCTGAATTGACTTCTCTGGAGATATCATACAGACCAACTGCCTTAAAAATGTTCCTGAGGATATCCAGCCACCGCGAAACGTTCTGTGAGACGACGAAGAGAAGAGCCAATAAAATGTGAGCATGACTTCTGTACTGTTGAATTGACAAGATTCCGAATTATCCCCAGTTTTACATGTTTAGAATGGCAGCTATTACATTGGAATGTGCCTCCGACACAAGTACGTCGACCCAACAAGATTCGGTCATCTGGCATCCATGCAAGTCGGGTGGCATCGAAAGAAGAGGATCCTCAACGACTACCGGGACGGCACAAGAGATGAACTTCGAACCGTGAGTCTTCTCGGCGACCAGCTATGGACTGCCCTTCTAGGTGGGAACTTTCGCACTTCATCGATGTTCACACAGTGGCTTGCGCTAAAGAAGATGGACTACGACGTAGCATTTAGAACGTTAAGACTTAGAATATATTCCCGGAGGAAGTCTAATCCGGTTCTGTCTTCCGCATTGTCTGTGCTAAAGAAGGTCGTAAACCCATGTGTTGTTCAACTATCTAAACCGACGGAACGCATTCTTGCTAACGGCCCTAAATTTTGTGTAAATATAAAGCCGTCCAGAATGGATATTGTATCTGCGATTCACACTGTGTCAGGCGCCGTCTCTGACCCGGCGGAAAAAACTGCATTGATGGCATCTTCTTTAAAAAAGATGTCGGATCTGGTTGACGATTCGTACAAAAGCGACCGTAGAGACTTCAGTAAGATCGCATCAGTCAAGAAGGAGTTAGATGGGAAAGGAGTGGTACTCTTAGAAACCGATAAGTCGGGTCTGTTTTCAGTGTTACCAATGTTGGAGTTCCAAAGGAAATCAGACGAAGCCATGGCGGGGTTGTTTAGACCTTTTGACGGTTGTTTGAAGAAGTCCAAAAGGGAAATAGTGAGGGTTTGTAAGGACGCCGATCTAGCCGCTTTGACCACCAGAATTAATAATGTCTCTAAAGACACGTTTGGCATTAAATTTTTCCTTAAAGACCATAAGGTGGATCTTCCTCTCAGAGTAGTCATAAACGAGAATGGCACATGGCAGAAAATAGTGTCCTCATTTCTTCAGAAGACTCTCACGATCTTGGATACAAGATCCCCGTTGTCGCTGCGTTGTTCTGATGATTTAGTGGCTGACTTGCAACCTTTCCACGGAAAGAGGTGCACGATCTTTTCACTTGATATAAAAGATCTGTACTATTCTTTAGAACCTAAGACTTTATTGGCTAGGGTAAGCAGCTTTTTGGAAGAACATTTGGTCAGTTTCCAGTCGCAGTCAGGGATATCCGTTCAGGATGTTCTTAGGATTTTAGAGGTGTACCTAGCTTCTACGGTGGTGCAACATAACGGTCAAAGATACATCCAGCAACAGGGTGTGTGTATTGGATCGGCGGTAGCCCCAGCTCTTTCTGATATTTATCTAAGAGACTTAGATCTGCGTCTTCTAGAGTCTTTTAGGCATAGGTCCCCTAAGGAAATTCTGGTGAGGAGGTACGTAGACGATATTTTGGTTTGTTCCACAGACGGCTCCTTAGCGGATTCTTTGGAGAAAGTAGTGTTCGAAGCAGCGCCCGAATTAAAGTTCTCGCTAGAGAGACCGAATGACGACCGTTTACAATATCTTGATCTTCAACTTCGGACTAGTTCAGGCCTTTGTTGGGAGTACGGAAAGTTCGCAGCAAAACCTCTTCTTCCTTTCAATAGCTGCCATTCTAAACATGTAAAACTGGGGATAATTCGGAATCTTGTCAATTCAACAGTACAGAAGTCATGCTCACATTTTATTGGCTCTTCTCTTCGTCGTCTCACAGAACGTTTCGCGGTGGCTGGATATCCTCAGGAACATTTTTTAAGGCAGTTGGTCTGTATGATATCTCCAAAGAAGTCAATTCAGAAAAATCCTAGACCTTCAAAGCGAGTAGTCCTTCCATATTTTCATAAAATTTCTCATAACATCAAAGCGTTAGCCAGCAGGTTTAATGTTGGCACTGCCTTTTCTACAGATTATAGATTGAGCCGTTTGACCCCTTTTGCCTCGACTGTTTCAGGTTGCGCGATAAAACACAGAGAAAGGGATGTGGAATGTTCGTCGGGTGTCATTTACAAGATACCTTTTGATTGTGGCCTTTGTTATATTGGACAAACTAAACGGTGTATAAATGAGCGGTTGACGGAGCACAAACGTTGTATAAAGAAAAAAGACCCGTACTCCGAAGTGTCAAAACATGTGATCGAATGTAGGAACTGTGTACCATTGTGGCATTTAACTTCAGTAGAGTTGCGGGAAAAGATGACCACAAGCGGTTGATAAAAGAGTCGTTAACAATATTAGGTCACGGGAACGCAGTTAATAAGCCGTCGTTTGGGTTAGACAACGAACTTCGCCGTTTTCTTAGGCTGTGAAAAGTTCTGACCTTCAAGGTTTATGTCTGTAGGTTTTCGGGTAGAGGGAACAATGGGTCGTTCTTTTCTTTTCTTTTTGTATGTGTGTTACTGGGCTTAGGGTTATCAGTGTGTTTGGCGGTCGGGAAGCGGGGGGGTCAGAGATAAGAGAAGTGCATGACGCAGAGTCCGTTGTCATTGTTGTTTTGTCAGAGGTTACGTTGGTGGAAAGTGGCATTCTTTGGGGTTCTCACCCTCTCCCCTTTTTTTTCTTTTGTATCGAAGTGCCTATATAACCAGGTTTCGGAAAATAAAAATTTCAGCTGTGTTAGAGACTTTTTTGTGTTGTGTCGTTTACCCGCAGTCTCGGGGTTTTTTCAACCATGTGCAATGTACACCAGCTCGTTTGCGCCCTTACATTTTGTTCATATAGCTATTGTATTTTCTGTATATCTGTTACTCCGATTTTTTTTGCCCGCATCTATTTTATTGTTTGTCAAACACTCGAAGCCCAAACCTTGTCAAGCCAACGAAAATTGTATTTTTTTTTAATCTGTGTCTTCGGCATCCGTACTTGTAGATGCAAATAAATTATTTAATTTGATTTTAAAAAAATTGAATGTACATGTTACTTTATTTTTTGTTGTCTGCTAATTTTAGCGTATATTCTGACTCAACACCCACTGCACTTATACGCGCTTTATATATTGTTTTTGTGAACGTCATATTAAGAAAAAACCGGTGCATAGATATGATCGTCCTTTCTGTGACAGCATACAAATTTTAGGCTTATACTGAGTGGAATAGCGCCGCCATTTCTTTGTAGAACGGACGTTGGAGCATGTCCTGAGCATCTTGCGCTTTAGTAAATGGTGACAGTGGGGGGGGGGGGGGGGTTGCGGGTTGCTCGTGAGCCGTATCCTATCTATAGTCGGTGACATGTCAAGAACAAAGTGGAAGCTCCTCCCACCCCTTTCCACTTCAGCGGAGCGAACGGTGGACAGAAGGACGCCTCCTTTCCAGTGTTCGCTCCGCTTAAGGGGACAGAAGTGGGAGGAGCTTCCACTTCGTTCTTGGCCTGTCACCGACTATAGTGTGGTTATGTAGTTATTGTTTATATAGTTCTTTGCAACTCAAGAAGGTAGGGTGAGGAAAGGAAAGCCGGATAGGAGGAAGCAGGCGAAATCCTCGAGAGAAAAGGAGGTTTCCCTCTCTCCTCTCTACGTTCCGTCTG
This sequence comes from Ixodes ricinus, assembly GCA_037355805.1. Lineage (NCBI taxonomy): Eukaryota > Metazoa > Arthropoda > Arachnida > Ixodida > Ixodidae > Ixodes > Ixodes ricinus. The sequence continues at coordinate 100,810 of JAZHYW010016206.1, forward strand.
CTTCCCCCTCCACGGCCTTCCTTCCCCCACCCTACCTCCTTGAGTTGCAACGGACCATAGACAATTTAACGCTATGCTCGGGTCTCTGCTTCTACTGGTAAGGACTACATCACAGGACTAAAATACAGTTACATTTTATTCCGCATTGATACGAATTCTTTCGACGTATACCTAAACATATGACCATTAAGCGGAAACTTCTGAAAAGCCTCTTTACGTTAAGGGTTCATTATGCCGAATTGCTGTAGTCCCTTTTGTCGTGTAAACTAACGAACAGTACATAGCAAGTAGCACATGGCATATTGAGATCAGCCCGAGCGAAATATGAATAATATATGCAATAATTTGAAATTTGGTGTTCTCTTTTCTTTTGTTGAACAGCGGGATGGCTTTGACTATTACTTCATGTTTCACCCATAATCCGAGACTGCAGAAGGAACTACGTGCCCGCCGGACAAATCAGCCACTTCCGTCTCATCAGCCGGCTCTCTGCGTGTGCGTATGGGAGAGAGCATGATGACGCGAGGAAAGAGAGGGCGTATGACTGATCCAACGAGGACGCAGCTTGCACGCTGCAGTCTCAGCTTATCGGCGAACGGAATATAGGGCTACTGCATTTTAGATAAGCGACAAAAAATCGCGTTCGACGTACTGTATGTTGTACATTCTTCGATGTTCAATGGGCGTATTGTGCCTTTGTGATAGTAAACTAAGTCGCTCGTTTTTTAATCACAAATGCACATCTTACTGAAGCACAAAAGCCAAAACACAAACGACGGAACGACGGGCATGTCTTCACATGAGCCGCTTGTGATCGTTCTTTCAGAATAATAATGTCACAAGCAACAAGACACAAAAAACCGGAAATAGATAAGAGAATCGCAAGGTCACGGAGTATTCCCTTGCGTCTTATTTGGTTTAGCCGTAAGGACACAGATGACAAGAATGACGAAAGTCGTGATGTTGCACTTTTGGTGCTGCCTGATTGAACGATTCCTAGCGTCAGCTGCGCTCTAGTTTGTGGTGAAACGAAGTATAGAGCACGATCGAAAGACGCTTCCATATCTGGCTGGGAATGTACGTGATATACTCTGTTCACCGCTAAGCTGACAGGACGGTGAAAGCCACGTGCTGGTTCGACCAGTCAACCGTCGGTCTTGCACCACGTGATCGCGCTCTTTACGTATACTCTCGGGCGAAGTGCGAGGTCAGACATTAAAAAGCAAACGATGGATTGAATAAACAAACACACAGCTTCCATCGCCATGTCAGCTTAGCGGAGAACATATTAGTCAAACACAATGAGGACAAGCGATATAAACTAAATACGAGTGTCACTGATAATTATTAGATCAAAAGATCTCCAAAAGGAGCACCCAATTTTGATATAGTCTTGAAGCTATTCACCTTACTCAATTGGTTTCTCTTAAAGTGCATGCATAATCTGCCGACGTTAGAGGCCTTCTTCAGTACTCTGAAACTCCGTAGTATTTTACTTGACAGCACATCATTAAAGAAAGCGTTCTTAAGGAACACGAGTCAAGTAACAATTTAAATTGACACACCGCGGCGCCACCGTGTTTAGCCTTATATTGCACGTTTTTATTTAAGCAAAACTCAAACGTGCTCAATAATCTGACAACATCCGCCTAAAAAAAAAAATTATTTCACTCGAATTGACTGAAGTATATATTAATAGAAATCTATATTATCCGCCATTTTGTCTACCTGAACATCATAGCGATACAAATATTACGTTATAAGTTCTCACAAAATATGTAAAACGTATCGGCATGACCCCTAACAACCAGCTAATATGCATTGTTGTATATAAGGGCAAATATATTACTTCTTCGTTTCCAAGTCTGCTACACATAGAGCCTAAAAAGTTTCTTCTAGAAATAAAAAAGAACAATTGATGAAACGTACAAAACAATTTTGTAAACCAATTAATAGGTCCCGGAAATTGTCTTCATTAATTTTTATTTATTCTTGTATGTAAATCTAACAAACAAAGTGCATATTTATATTTATCCTTGAAAACAAAATAGCCAGCGCATTATGCTTCCTGCTTCTCAAAATATCGTTGCATATAGTATTAAAAACTTAAAAAAACAACAGCGTTGCGTGTATTTAACGGAGGCGATCAAGCGAAGATTTATTTGCTTGAAGTTAAGATCTGTGCGGGCATGCCCCGAGAAACGATCAAAGAAAATTGAAGAAAAAGAAATTTAAGACTCTGGTTACAGATATCTTGGCCTCGGGGCGTGTGCTATTATTTCCGCGCGCGCAGCTGCCAAGTAGGCAGCGCGGCCGTGGCCTAACGGTTATCGTGTTTGCTCCTCACGCGATGAGCCAGGGTTCGATTCCTGGGAGAGAAGTATCTTTTATTTATTCTTTCTACTTGTCATTCTCGCAAGTTCGAGAACTTTCTCGTTTCACCGAGTTAAGAATGTTCTACGCCCCGAACGTTCTAGGCCGGATGTTCCAGAAACCCACGCCGGTACAAAAGGCGCTCCGCGTGGCGAGCCGGGATCAGTTTCGCCCCAGCGTTCGACTCTGCTGTCACGCCGACTTCGACGCCCGCGGCGCTCTGCTTTTCTTCTGTTCCCTTTTTATTTTTGGGCACACGTTCGCCCCATTAAACGTTTAGTTTCTTCAGTCATTATCGCCTCATCAATTGTCATTCGTGACAATATTACATTCGTACCCTCTTGACTTCTTTGTAACAATTTTTAGTGGTTCAAAGTGCTATATTTAACTAGCTCCCTAGCATTCTCTTTTGATATGGGACGGTCCCTGAATACTTTCACAAACCAGCAGAAACCTGTTTTGAGGGAGACAAGGAAAATGTGCTTTAATACGCAGTCAAGACATCAGAGCGTCCTTGGTTATATAAACATAAATTCATTGTGGGCTTCTTGGTCTCATGGAACCCATTGCTATGTCATATACCTAAAATGCAAAAAGCCTTGTCTCAAGAAATTGACGCGCAGTGTCTCAAGAGAGCTCAGCGCAGTGTCTCAAGAGAGCTCCACGAAAGTGACACGCATGCCTTTTGAATCAGGCCACTCGAGTGGCCCATTGCACACTAATCTGCTTGTAACTCACTGTACGAGTTTATTTTATTTAAGTATATATTATATAAATATAATAAACTGAATATTGTAGTACGTTCGGATAACGGGTTCATGCGGCACAATATATAACCTCTAGTGACTAGGCTATACGGCACCAGGCGGAAAGGGAATATAAATAAACGCGTAAAGAATGATGTGTTTGAAATACATAGGTACTACAATGACAGATGTTTTATAAGATCAGCCGCTGATGACAGCATACGTTTTAAACACGACGCTCATTAACGGCAGTTAGAGCCGTCCATATCGCACGCCAACACAACAATAGGAAATGTAGAAATTTTAACATTTTTTTTTTTGTAAGTAGTTTAGAAGTCTTCGTGTTCTTTCTTTGGTCGCAATATCGCCATTCTGCTCGTGGAGTCTTTTGCCGCCTGGTATCGCTACGGCTTGGGACAGCTATGTTTTTTGAACGCTGCACGCACTCGGCGGGATTTGCAAACGGTGTAAAAGTGAAAGCTGAATACGCCACATGGCGACAAATCATCAAACTAAAAGCACCTGTCACATACTCATATACATGATTTCAGGCTTGAGCTTTCCAGGAAATACTATTACATCTTAAAAGCAAAAAAAAAAAAATGACTACGGCAAGATTGAGTTTTTATTCCCTACAAGTAACTACTTTTATTTATTACAGTTAAAATTTAATGTAAATGAATGTTAATGCTATTACAGGCCAATCAATAACGTTTTTTTTTACGGTGGACGGAAAAGAAATTTAGTATATTGTAAAATTTATTAGTACGACCTAAGGAGAAAAAACATGTGCAGGGTATGTGCGGGTTCTCCCTGCGACAGAGGATAAAAAAAGGTACTGGAAATAATGAAAGGATTCATTTCGCAAAACGTTATCGACCACGGTTGTCTTTAACCTACGAAGGGTGTAAAATTGTAATTCGCGAATAAATTACGTATCCAACACTAATTAACTTTGGGGACACATACGTGTTAGTTGGTATCTTTCAAGTAAAAAAATCATTATGCGAGGTCCTAATAAATAGTCTTTAAAACTGGGACCATTAAATTTTTCGTCGCGCTAAACTATCGGAAATGTGAAATGTGACAAGACTGATGTACCCAAACTACAAGCCAAACAATGCTACGAAAGTCACGGTGGTGAGTGGTTCAGAGCTTACGATGCATCCCCATATAAGCAATCTGGCAGACCCAAAATTGTGCACCGTCAGGCACCCGTTGCCTACGTGCTTTTAATTTGACCGCCTGAACTAATCACGCATATTGAATACTCCGCGATCCTGCGAGTCTATATGTGCGTGATTGTTCTAGCGGGCGATCGGGAACAAAACGACCACAAAAATGGCGAGCTCTTTGATCATGTACTGTTGCCGTTGTATGATTGGCGTCATTGAATTCTAGCATTGGCTGCGGTCGGGCTTAAAGAGAACTGGAGTATATACGGGGATCAGACCTGTGAAATTTGTCTTGGATTTGATACTTTCATGCTTAACTCATTTGTGTAATCTTATATTATCATACGGTATATTCTTTAAGGGGATGCAGGTTGCTAAAGTTTCTGTTCTTCATAAAGGTGGGGATAGGAATGATCTGAGTAACTACCGTCCAATCTCGATCCTTCCTATTTTTCAAAGCCCATTAAAAAAAATCATGTGCTCTCGACTTCTCAATTTTCTAGGCAAATACTCCTTGCTGACGGAATCGCAATTCGGTTTTAGGAAACATAGATCCACAGAAACAGCTTTACTAGTACATAAAGAATTAATATTAGAGCATTTTGAGAATAAACTTTTAACCTTAGGGATTTTAATTGATTTTAGCAAAGCGTTCGACCGAATAAACCACCAGATTCTTCTCGACAAGCTAAAATGTTACGGTATACGTGGTATTCCCTTATCACTTCTTGCGTCCTACCTAGAATATCGCCACCAATATGTTCAGATTGGAAACTCGTCAACCAACATGCAGCGCATTTTCTCTAGGGTTCCACAGGGAAGCATATTAGGTCCCCTGTTGTTTATTATTTACGTCAATGATGTTACACAGCCAAGCTGATTATGTACGCAGACGATACCAACATATTTTTTTCTGAATCAAGATAAGACATACTCACTTCCAAAGGAAACTATTTTTAAGCAAGTTAAAACACTGGGTCACCATAAATTCTCTGTCTGTAAACCCGTGCACAACAAAAGCAGTCCTTTTAAATGTCCAGGATCACGGATCGCATTGTCCAGTGATTTGTACTTTGGGTCAAATATAGTAGAATGCGTTGACAGTGTAAAGACCCTCAACGTTGTGTTGTCAGAACACATGTCGTGGAATCCCCATGTTTCTTACATACATAAAAAAGCCTCGTAAAGTAGTAGGAATAATAAACAAATATAAGAACGTATTTTCTGTAGCTATAAAAAATTTAGTATACAATTCCCCTTTTTCATTTAATTCTTTGTTATTGCCATCTGGTCTGGGGGACAACAACAAAAAGTAACATTGACAAATTGAGGTTAATGCAAAAAAAAAGCAATAAGGATAATTGAAAATGTCCCACGTGATTATAGTCCTCTTCCCTTATTTATAAAGCATAAAATACATGTACTCTAATATATTAACTGTCACATATCATCGTGCCTTAAGAGAACATATTACAGTGATTTTAGACCTCGCTAAACTTGAAAGTAATGTATCATTGAATCCCTCACGTCATTGGCATCTATGGCGAATCCCATCATCTAGAACTAATTTTGGCTTCCAGAGGTTGAGTTACATATTACCGTCACTGTTAAACACCTTATATTCCCAAGAAGTTGATTCACCTTCAATAAATTCCCATACAACTCAGACTTTCTTATATTGAGTGAAAATGTTTGTCTTATGTTTATTATATCTTCTACTTCAGTCTGTTTTCAAGCTCAACCTAATTTCAATTACACTTATTTTATACGATATCTTATATAAGTTATCTTTATTGTGTTTGTCTTTCGTGTCTAGAGGTCAGTGTTGGTAAACTTTCGTTAAATGTCCGTAAAATTTAAACTTTCCTCTAATAAATAGAATGTTTGTCTTATGTTTGTTATATCTATTTCAATGTGTATTGAGATGTTACTTATTATATTGCTAAGTGTCATGTTACGTAAGTTATTTTTACTGTGTTTTTTCGTGTTTTTGATGACAGTGCCGCTCTGCCCTGTGTTTTAGGGAGCAGGAACCCGTCAAGCAGCAAACTTGCAGCTTTTTTTTCCTTTCCCTCCTTGTCACATATGTGTAAAAGCGCTGTGACAAAAATAAACTGATTCTGATTCTGATGTCAAGTAACTATAAACACACCCTCTCTCCCCCCCCCCCCCCACCAAAAAAAAAAAGAAAATGTGCGTTTATAATGTGATTTGTTTTAAACATCGAGACAAGAACGAATGTATTTACCGAGTTACTGCTTTAATATATTGGGCATATGTCGGGGTCCGTGTTAACGATACGTGACCGCAGCAGAAAAGGCGCGCTACACTCTCCCGTTTCCCTCGAGCGCGCAATTTCTGGCACTTTTTCCCCCTTTGCTCGGGTAGGGTGGACCCCGGCAGCATGAATTGTTCATTCCGTAACGCGGCAACCACTTTAGTTTGATGACTTCTAACGACCGACATAGCACACTCGATCAACTGCAGACAGATATCGTTCGAGATAAGGATAACATTCCAGCAAGATGGCTATGGTGCATCTTAAGTTGGTAACTAAAGTACGCGTTTCTAACTTGTCTTTATTTGCACGCTGACACCCGCTTCTATTAACAAACGGGGAATTAAAATCAACGGGAAGAAGGACGAAGGACGAGTTGATGCCCACCGACACAGCGTTCGGTCTGTGCTCATCTATTCGTCTTCATCTATCTCCGCGTTGTTTTTAATATCACAATGCAGAATCAACTCGCTCAGGTTTCAACGACATAGCAACAACGTTCTACCGAGTGTTTTGTTTAATTTATGTGAGGTGTTCATTTATCTTGAATTGTTGTAACTCGTTAGTAAGGGACCCGTCATGTAAGACTAGGAATAAAGACAATACGTTTCTGAGGTTGTAATTATTTTAAACTATTGCTCTGTGGTTGATCTCTATATACCTTCTTTAGAATATACCAATGTGTGTAGTTCTTCAGTTGAAATTATTTCGAATTACGTTTGGCTGCTGAGTGTCGAATGTCAAAGAATCTTGGAGACGCTAATTGGGGACATAGCTAATATAAGAAGAGTCCGTACTTCACTGCACCGAAACAGTGAACAGGGTCTTGTTTTCTCGAATATCAGGGTTTTCCAATTCTCCAACCGCTGTCGTCATGGATGCTTGTACAAATAAGAGCGTGCTGCAAGGAAGCCTGGATCCCCTCCCCGCCCCCCCCACCCCACCCCAAACCGCGTCTTTGAGTTCCATATAGAATTTATCTCAGTGAACCGCGTCCGACCGCATTGTCTTCCTACGCGGAGAGAGGCGTTACTTGTGTATTTTAGAGGGATAACGTGCGCTCAACTTTGCACACTTACTTATTTCTTTTGCTCTCTTATTTTAGCGGAAAGATTCTTCAGAGAAATATGGGTGAAACACTAAGTCTCATCGGCGAGTCGAACCAAGCTATTTGTGGGAGGACAGCTCTAGCGAAAGTGCTCATCAGCAACCCGAAGAATAAAGTTAGAAAACTGTCAATAAACAATTCATCCCCTGGGTGACGTGAAAATTCATATTTAAAATCACCGGAAATACACACGGACCAAGACGACTGATGACAACCCAAGGTTTACTCTGATTCCGTCGGTTCAAACACCTTTTCAATATAATCGTATATTTTTCTTATATGGAATTGGCGGTTTCACTGACACAATCTTTTACTTTCGTTCTATACATTGCTAGAGTCTGTCACCGTAGTGAGTGTCCGGAACCTGCTAACCGAATGCTCGTCGAAGCATGTGCTGTCGCGAGACCAAGTCGAGTGCTCATGCAGTGCTTGTGTGCAATGTATGAGCCGTATTTGAATATCGTCACCAAGAGTATACTTTCGGGACTACGTTAGTTTTTCCCTTCATAATCCACTGCATGACAAAGATGCTTCTAAATCAGAGCTACCACAACCTTATCAAAAAAATCTCGATGATCTGAAAAGAACAAAAAACTCTAGTGCTGTTTGCACCGTTATTTGTGCGAAGTGATATGAGTAGTGCTCGTGCTTCTAGAATGGAATAACTCCACTGGAAGAAAAATAGAGGGTGGAGAATGTCGCCCAACCTCTCTGCATCTTCCAGCGATGGTCTGCCATTCTTGAAGTGCGAGTGTCGCTCATAAAACTTCACACGATTCACTGCTTTTTCACTTAAACCAGCTGAATTATTTCAAAAGGTCTGTTTTAGATTAGCTGAGTTTGGCGCAGAAGTAATGTTTGCTCTCGATTGATTTGCAGTCTAGTAAAATCACCATGGTATTCGCGCGCATTGTTACAAATTCTCGTCTAACGGCGCTTTTATTATTCAGGGAACGACGTCTTTTGGCATACTGAGAGACAAAGGTTCCTGATTTTGACTGCTGCGCGGACATCACCATGCTTCTCTCTATTTTTACGGTACACAATTCATCTCAGATCCATTTTATTGCACCTAGCAGCTGTGCAAGTGCCAGTAATTAATTTGTTGAGGTCCTCTTCGGTGATTCCCAGTTTTCTGAGGAGTGCATGGTCCGGGTCAGTGCAAGTGTTCCAAGCGGGTGCCGTCTGCCGCTGCGCTTCCACTTCGACTGAGAGACAACGTGTTTCTGCAATCTTAGGTGTTTCTGTATATTTTGCAACTGAACCTGTCAGTTGCGAAATCGGTAGTCGAAGCGTGGTTGAAGGTTTTCGCTAATCCATGGCCCCTTCGTAATGATAGCCCTGTTTTGAAGGGCAGAACTTTATGATAGTGGTATGGGGCATCGGGGTTCAATCTTCAATTGCAGATGGAAGTTCGAAAACTTTTAAAATGATCAGGAGCTGAAGCGAATAACTTATTTATTTACCTTGTTAGAAAAGGAACAAGTAACATATTTAGTTACTTTTAAGACCAAGCAGCGAATAACGGTATTTCGTTACCTTTCAGGAGTAACGTGTCAACACAGTTTAAACAACCTTGTTTATTTCTTGCCTGAGTACATGTTTCTATTGCGACAAAGGCAGATGGGCAATAAAAACAGCAACTAAGCAGTATGTCATTATAGCAACTTTTACCGCTGAACACGTCTTCTCTAATTTTGCAGCTGGAAATTGCCTTCACTTAGCGAACAAAGTGCGGTTCGTCGGTTTAAACTCCTAGAAACCTGTACAGATTGAATGTAAACACACGGAGGCTGCCAACACGGGAAGGCGCACAACCCATTGTAAACTTCGAACTCTAGAAGTAAAGATAATAAAAAAAGAGAAGGGAATATTATACTAAAGCATACTCAAGAGGACGTCGAGGGAGCGGACCTCCAGAACAAGACAAGTTTGTTATTTTTTTCTTTCTCGGTTTCTGCTCTTGTTGGGAGGGTAACCGCTGCCCACAGTGAAGTTTCAGTTCCCGAAGATTCACCAGCTATTCTTGAAGCACGACACCCCGTTCCTTCGAGCGCGTCAGTAGAACGACCCTTTAGCGTCGCCGGAGATGTCCTCTGAAGAAAGCGGGGAAACATAACTGATCAAAATTTCGAGAGGGAGCTACTGCATACGCGCAGTGACTACTGAACAAAAAACAATAAACCATTAAACAAGAGCAGTTGTGGGTCGTCGAAGTAACGGGAAAAGTAAATCGTTACTTTTCAGGTCATTCGGGCGTTCAGTTTTAAAACTGTTAACGAGATATATTTAGTTACTTTTTGAGCGAGTAACAAGAAACTGTATTTAGTTATATTTGGGGGTAACACGTACATGTCTAAACACACTATCATACATTGTATCTCGACAACTGGTGCTTCCGTGTACTCCCGTCGTCTTGCTGCGGACCGTCATGAAATAGCCAAGAACGAGTTCGGTCATATGCTCGAACAAGGTCTTGTACGCCCTCGGTCCAGAAACTGGTCATTTCCATTACACACAAAAATACATAAGACGAGACCATGCAAGAATTTTCAAGTTCTCAACCAGGCCGTGACTCTGGACCGCTACACCATCCCTCACATTCATGACTTTACTGCTGATAATGCAGATTTAACAATCTTCTACAAGAAAGACCTCTTCAAGGCCTATCGATAGATCCCACTTTAGCCCCCTGATATCACCAAGACAGCCATAAATACACTGTACGGTTTGTTCGAATGTTTTCTAATACCTTTCGGCTTCCGGAATGCTGCGCACACATTTAAACGCGTTGTCCACCAGGTCCCGCGGGGGCTCTCATTTTGCTTTGCCTACCTGTACGACATTCTTGTCTTCAGCCACAGTCCAAAAGAACACGAGAAGCCTATTGAATATGGCGTTGCTGATTCGGAAAGTGTGAGTCTGGTGTGCCCGCTTGATGCCCTTGGTCATCACATCGACTACAATCGAGTAGGCCTGCTAACATCTCCAATTCAGGCCGTCCGAAGCTTTCCTGTCCCAACAAGAGTAAGGGAACTAAGAGAATTACTCGGCCTACTCAGCTTCAATCGTGGATTTTTACCAGGGGCGGCAGCAACTCTGAAACCACTCAACCCTCTTCTCGGCGGTGTAACATGCTAGACTGCACCGATCTCGTGGAACGATGCAGAAGTGGCTGCATTCAGCAGCGCGAAGAAGCAGTTTGCCGGTGTAACTCTTTTTTAATCATTCAGGCAGTGACAAACCCTCGTTTTTGATGGTGGACGCTTCTGACATGGCAGTTGAAGCAGTGTTTCAACTGTCTCTTGAAGTTCAATGGCGTCGAATTGGATTTCTCTCCAGAGCCTTATCACACGCTGAAGCTCGTTTTACTACCTTCGGCCGAGAGTTGCTGTCCATCTACCGCTAGGTTAGTTACTTCCGGTATCTACTCGAAGGTCGTCTGATTTCCATCTACACTGCTCTCAAGTCACTCACCAATACATTGGCGTCCAGTGTCACGCGCTCAACCCGTGAAAAAAGACATTTTCCCTTCATTTATGAATTCACCACAGACATTCGGCACATTTCCGGTCAGCATAATGACTGAATTATCATGGTGACTGTTAACACCTCTGGCTCCACATATCCTTCCGTAGATTTGTCTGCACTCGCGACGTCCCAAGAACTGGACTCAGAACTCACAAACAGCGGACATCCTCAACTCTACTTCTCCTGGAATATGTCCACAAAGACTCATTTCCGGTGACCATGGTTTGTGACACGGCGACAGGCCCACCCCGACCATATCTACCACCCTACGTCAGACGAACTGTTTTCGACATATACCATTCTTGATCCAATCCTGTCATTCGAGCCACTCAACGTTTAATTGCAACACGGTATGTGTGGTCAAAAAATGAACACGAATGTTCGTCAATGGGCTCGTACATGCCTGGAATGTCAACGAGCCAAAATCCGTTGCAACACCAATCCGACTTCATCAGTTATTCCTCCGGACGCAAGATTCGCACATGTATACATTGACCTTGTTGACCCGCTCGCACTATCAGGAGGATACCGTGATATGCTGACTTTCGTTGACTTTGGCCCGAGCTGTGCCCTATCGTAGACGCGTCTGCCCTAGTGTGACCACCTTCCTGCTTGCGAAATGCGGGACACGCGGGGGGAAGGGGGGATCGGCTGCTAATGAAATGCTGGAGACGTCGGGGGGGGGGGGGGGGGGGGGGGCTGCGGAGTGATTTATGAACACGCACACCATGAACCGAGGGCTCTGTTAACACATTTAATGTCCTATGCTGTTTATACACCTGCAAATTGGATCGCAGCAATTAGGCTAAAATATTTTTGACTCCAGTGATATATTTTTTATGGCGAATATGTTAATCAATGTGTCGAAGTTGAAAGCATGAAACTCAACTGCAGCAGAACGTGATGCATCAAATGAAACTAAGAAACAGTAACCTTTTTTAGGGTCATTGTTTCCTGTCAACGCTTACTTTTATCAACGTGACCCTACACAAATGTTTAACATGACGAAAATAATCCATGACGAAAGGGAACAAGAGGGACAAAGGACAAACACAAACACAGGAATTGTGTTTGTCCTTTGTCTCTCTTGTTCCCATCTACAGGATTACTTTCGTAATTCCTGTCGAGATCGCTTGCACCTTTGCATTCAATTGCATCATAAAGTTTAACATTATGTTCTTCTTCAACCGTCATGGGTTGCCGGCTTTTTGCTTTGTGTCATCATAAAAAAAATCCACAGCAATGTTTTTGCATTTACAGCTATTTTGAAATATTTACAAGAATTATATATTTTACCAATTGGCGAGCAATTTTTCTGATAATATTTTGCCACCAAAGGAAGAGGCACCGCGGATCATTCGCGTCGGTTCTCCTCCAAGAACGACGGTCGTTTCCCGCAATTCTTGGATTGAAAATGTCGTACCCTTACTGAAAAAGCCATATGTATGAGATATTTCTTGTGTCTAATAAACACATACGAATCATATAAGATATATAAGAACCATATAAGAAACTTTTAAGAAACTTCTCACAAGTTTAATTAATGGTTCTTATATAGTTATTATGTGGCTCTTATATGGTTCTTATATGTTCTTATATTTCTTGTATGATACACATATGTTTGTTGGACACAAACATTTTTCATAGAATTAAAGATTTTTCAATAGGCACTATTGCGATTCACACGATTACCAGCGACCTCCACGCTTCCCCCTGCCCCGTTGTTCGGCAGCACCATGAGTTGCAGAGTGAAATTTACGACAGTATGAAATGCGGGGCATTTTGAAGATTTTGGACTTTCCCGCGGGACGCGGGACACGAGCCCTCAATGCGGGACAGTCCCGCGAGTCGCGGGACGGGTGGTCATCCTAGTCTGCCGAGACGTTGATTGATTGATTTTGGGTTTTAATGGCGCAGCGGCTGCTAAGGCCATAGTGCGCCAGAACAATGGTAGAAGAAAACTGCGGTGCTATTTAGTTAAAGGTGAGGCATATCAGAGTTTAAAATCTTTCATGAAATGCAGACAATACGAAGAAAATCCACTAACTTAAATGTGCTGTAATAAGCCAATGCTGTTTAGGAAGTTAAAAACTTGGGCATGAGGAACAAGAGGCTCCTCTCCCAGCAAAAGGGCAGGGTGGAATGGGATCTGTTCTCTAAAAAACCGTGAGAAGTTGGTGCGACGCTCCTGATGATATTTCGGACATTGAATGAGAATGTGCAAGACGGAGAGTGTTTCACCACATTCTTCACACATTGGAGCATCCTCTGCTCGCAGAAGGAAGCCATGTGTGAGGTGAGTGTGACCAATTCTCAGACGACAGAGAACAACTTCATAAAAACGCTCGTTATGTCGGCAACTGGCCCATTCAGAAAGAACAGGTTTCACGAAATGGAGTTTATTATGAACTTCAGTATCCCATTCCTCCTGCCATTTCTTTTTAATCGACTTTTGCAATGATGACCTGTAATCCAGGTATGGGATGCAGGTAACTTCTGTGTCCATGTCCTGACATGTTCTAGCAGCCTCATCGGCCTCCTCATTTCCGACTATACCGACGTGGCTAGGGACCCAACAGAAATTAATGGTGATGTTGGAGTTTGTGGCAGCTTCAATCTTGTTACGTATTTGCAGAATAAAAGCATTTTTTGACCTATCTAGGGATGCAAGTGCACGGAGTGCACTGAGAGAGTCTGAGAAAATTACGGCGGCTTTGATATTCCTTTTGATGATAGTATCCACAGCTACCAGTAGGGCATATGACTCTGCAGAAAAGATGGTGGCTCGGTTGTTGAGCCGCTTTACAATACTGCATGACGGCCCGACTACAGCACATCCAACACTGCTGCTCCCCTTTGTTCCATCCGTGTAAAACTGTACAAAGTTTCTGTAGTTTTCGGCGATTTGGAAGAATTCTTGCCTAAGATCTTCCGCTGGTACATTCTTCTTGTCATACTTGGAAAGAGAAAAATTAATCGGAATAGGTGTGATGTTCCAGGGTGCGACTGGGCTAGGCAACGTTGCTACCGGACTCGATAAGTCTATTGCAAAATTCTTGGCCTCAGATTTAAGGCGCAGAGGAAAAGGAGGTACAACAGAGGGTTTGTTCTGGTACGTCCTTTCATACCGCGTGTCCAGAAACACTTCGAGTGCAGGATGTCGGGGCACAGACCGAACTCTTAAGTGATACTGAAGGCCCAGGAAGAGACGTCTTTTTTCAAGAGAGTATTCATTAGATTCAGCGTAGAGACTGGAAACAGGAGAGGTCCGGAAAGCCCCGGTTGCAAGTCGCAATCCTAGGTGGTGGACAGGATCTAAGACCCGAAGAAGAGACGGCCGTGCCGAGCCGTACACCATGCAACCATAATCTAATTTTGATCGAACAAGGCACTGATATAAACGCAGCAGGCATCTTCTGTCACTGCCCCAGGACTTGTGTGAAAGAACTTTTAAAATATTCAATGCTAGTAGGCATTTCTTTTTTAGTTGCAAGATGTGACTACGAAAGCTAAGTTTCTTATCAAAAATTACCCCTAAAAATTTATGCTCAAGATGTACGTTTAGAGTCTGACCTCCCAAAGTTAGAGTGGGTTCTGTAATGATACCCCTTCGAAGAGAAAACAGAACACATACGGTTTTCTCTGCTGAGAAACGGAAACCATTCTCATCTGCCCAACGTGTCATTCTATTAATACCTAGTTGAACTTGGCGTTCACAAATAGCTAAATTACACGAAGAGCAGGAAATTTGTACATCATCAACATAAAGTGCATAGGAGAGAGATCGGGGAAGAATCTGTCCAAGAGAGTTCATTTTGATCAAAAACAAAATAACACTGAGCACCGACCCTTAGGGGACACCATTCTCCTGAACAAATGTTTCAGAAAGTGTCGTGCCCAGTCTTACTTGGAACGAGCGCCCATCGAGGAAGCTCTTGATAAGAGCTAGCATTTTTCCACGAATTCCAGCTGAAACTAAATCACTTAAAATTCCGTACCGCCATGTGGTATCATATGCCTTCTCAATATCGAAAAACACCGATACACAATGCTGTTTGTTAACAAAGGCGTCCCTGACCATTTTTTCTAGGCGAACAAGGTGATCAACAGTTGATCGCCCTGTCCGATACCCACATTGAAATTTATCGAAGAAGTTTTTCTGCTCTAAGAAATACACCAATCTAGAGGTTACCATTCGTTCAAACGTTTTTCCAAGGGAACTGGTGAGTGCAATGGGTCTGTAGCTGGAAGGTAATGATGGGTCCTTTCCAGGCTTTAGCAAAGGAATCACAATTGCCCTTTTCCAGAGAATGGGGTAAGCTCCACTGCTCCATACACAGTTAAAAAACAATAGGATGGTATCTAATGTTGCAGGATGTAAGTGCTGAAGCATACTGTAATGAATAAGGTCTGGCCCCGGGGACGAATTCCTTCCCTTGTTAAGGGCGATCATCAGTTCCACAGGGGTAAACGGTCGATTATAAGCCTCGTTAAAGCCACCGGTACATTTTATTGGTACTTTCTCCTTGGCAGCCTTGTATTTTAGAAATGTGTCTGAATAACGGTCAGATCCCGAGACAGACTGGAAGTGTTCACCAAGAATATTTGCCTGCTGCTCTAGTGTGGGAACACTGCTGCCATCTAATGTAAAGAGAGGGATAGTAAATGCACGGTAATCACCTCTAATTCTATGAACCCTGTCCCATACGACTTTTACGCCTGTGGAACTGTTGACGGAGGAAGCATACGACATCCACGTGGTTTTTTTGATTGGCGTCTTACATTGCGGGCCTTAGCGCGTAGCTTTTTAAAATTAATGACATTTTCAACAGTTGGGTAACGGCGCACAATTGTCCATGCACAGTTTTGCCGCTTACGAGCTAAGCTACACTCCTCATTCCACCAAGGCTTGGGTTTTGATGGTAAACGTCCCGACGTTTTCGGAATAGAGCGCTGTGCTGCTTGGACAATTACATTAGTCAGCACTTCACAGGCTTCTTCAACATCTAAGCTAGCTAGTGTATCTGAGTGCAACTCCGACTCCTTTTTAAAAGTGGCCCAGTCAGCCTTTTCCAACTTCCAACGCGGAGTCCGAGTTTGTAATGACTTGAAAGAGACTGTGCTTTTTAAAACAATGGGGAAGTGATCGCTACCATAGGGATTCTGGTCTACACTCCACAAGAAGTCAGGCAGCAACGAAGCACTACCAATGGAGAGGTCGATCGGAGTCGATGATAAGGATGAGGCGCTAAAATAAGTTGAAGTACCAGTGTTAAAAAGACAGAGGTTTCGAGAAGTTAAAATTGATTCGATTATTTTTCCACGAACATCAGTTCGATTCCCACCCCACAGGGTATTGTGAGCATTAAAATCCCCCATCAAAAGAAAGGGCTTTGGGAGTTGATCTAAAAGAGAATGAAGTTCTGCACTTTTTATAGCTTGTGAGGGTGATAAATATAGCGAACAAACAGAAATGGCTTTGTGTACAAGAACACGCACTGCCACTGCTTCTAAAGGAGTGTGTAAGGGTATGGCCGTACAAGCAGCCAGCCTCGGAACTACTATCGCTACTCCTCCAGATGATATAGAAGCTTTCAGGCGGTCCTTCCGGAAGACAATAAAATTTCGGAGGAAGTTTGTGTGTGTGGCATTTAAATGTGTTTCTTGTAAACACAGGGCTGCAGGTTTGTGTTCCTGCAGAAGATACTCAACGTCATCAAGGTTAGTAAGTAATCCCCTGCAATTCCATTGAAGAAATGTTGCAGCCATGTGTTGGAGATTCTTACTTTGGGGGTGTTATTTGTTGTTTGCTTTTATGGCGGGCCTTGGGAGTCTGCCACTCCATGTCGTCTGTGTCAGACGCATGAGAGGAGGCCTGTGTACTCTCATCCATGGGTTCTGGGTCCTGTGGCGAGGCCTTCCCAGAAGGTATGGAAAGACTCTGGCCACGAGGCGCCATGCCTCGGCCACGACCACCTCCAGCCAAAGAGGCGGCGGAGGTGCCCGGCAGGGAGGCACCGGCGACCTCCTGTTCTTGCCCTTTGGGTGCTGAAGTGGCACAGGAACCATGCCGCTCCTTGGATGCGGATGTCCTCTCTTTAGAGCGTGGGCCCCTCTCCCTTGAAGGGGATCGCGGGCTACGGACAGGCTTGGCCGTCGCCGACCCATCCCGTGAAGGGGATGCCGTCTGTGCTCCCTCACCACTAACTGGGACAGACTGCTGCCCCTTGAGAGTGGGAGGAGTGGTCGTCTGGCTGGAGGAGGCATTAGCTCCCCCAGCTGATACTGCACGCCCGGGCAGCTCGATTTTAAGCTTGGGCGTGGGGGACTGCTGTGGCTTCCGATAGTCCAGAAAGGACGTCTGGGTAGCCACTGCAACCTTCAGTGGTGCATGTCCCCGCTGCACCACCTGCGCGTAGCCGCCCTTTCGCAAGAAAGCGAAACGGCGACGTGCTTCTTGGTATGACAAGTTTTCTTTTACTTTTAGTGTCAGAACTTCTTTCTCATCTTTCCATACCCTACATGATCTGGAGTATGCCGGGTGGGCCTCGTTGCAGTTTGCGCACTGCGCGCTGTTTGTGCAGGAATCTGTCTTGTGGTCGGTTTTACTGCATTTCGCGCATGTGGCTTTCCCGCGACAGTTCTGAGAGCCATGTCCGTACCTCTGACACTGGAAACATCTCCGGGGGTTAGGGATATACGGCCGAACCCTGCAGTGGAGGTATCCGGCCTTGACAGCTTCAGGAAGTGTGGTGGCTTCAAATGTTAGAACGATGTGTTTCGTTCTTATCTCCTGCCCGTCTCGTCGCATGCAGATACGCCTTGCGGCCACGACTCCTTGGTCAGAAAGACCTTCAGCAATTTCGTTGTCTGTTGTCTCTAGAAGGTCCTCCTCAGAGATAACTCCCTGGATCGTATTCAGTGTACGATGTGGTGTGACTGACACCTTATGGTCAGACACTGAATTCAGTGCAAGGAGCGCCGTACTCTGCTCGCTGGTCTCAATTTCTACCAGAAGGTCGCCAGAAGACATTTTTTGGCTTTGAAGCTCTTTCCTACAACATTTTCAAGTACTTTCGCAACGAGGAAGGGCGATAATTTTGAGAGCTGTTTGTCACATTCGGAGTGAATGACCAAAAACTTTGGGTACTTGGATTGGTTTGCTGGAGTCTTGTCTGGGATTGAAACTTCGGTGCGGACTCTTTTGGGAGCCCGATCAAGTTGGTTTTGCCTGGAACCCATAAAAATGGGGAGGTTTTCGGAAACCGTGGCGCACCGCCCACCACCGAGCCCAACAAGGGGGTAGGTAGCACCCCATAGCAAGTATAGCTTGGCTGGGTATGCTACGCTACCAGTGCTACCCAGTAACTATAACCAAGTGTGGTTCAAGAAAGGTATCTGTCGCCACCCAAGGTTAGCCCTTGCCGCCTAAGGAGGTGAAAAAGGAAGGAAGAGAGTGTAGGAGAAAAGAAAGAAAAAAGAGGTGGAAGGAAAAGTGAAAGAAGGAAGAACAGGGTAGAAGAGGCGACTGACTGAATCATCCTGGTCGGGCCAAGCCAGGACACCCGTCTACGAGAAGCAGGGGCCGAAGCGGTGTATTGCCTCGCCCGGGGGGCCCCGAAGGGTCCAAACAAACCCCGGGCTCAGCTCAACCACCAGGGTCCCCTTTTCCCCGGACACGGGTACGCCACGCACAGCCAGACGTGGGTGGGCGAACCCACATGGCTCGGGGTTCGTAGTGACGCCACTCACCAAGCACCTACTATAAAGTAGGTGCCCCCTGCGTGCGGGTATGGTGGCCCACGTGGCTGGGGTCCGTGGTGACGCTACTCACCAAGCACCTAGCACCTAAGGTGCAGGCGCCCCCTGCGGGGTCTGCAGAGACGGTTGCGAAATATTTCCTAACACCTTTCTGGTTGCACGAGACACGTGCAACCAGGAAGGAATTTCTGACGTTCTTCCGGGAAGCTTCACTAGATGAGTTTTCGATAACCGGGTTTATTAAAAGGCTATTGTTGACCGAGAAAGAAAATATTTCCTCCTCACGACATGTTCTTTCTCTGGGCATCTCAAAGCGTTGATTGCTCCTGAAAGACCCAGACACACGGTTAAGATTGTCAATTAATTATGATAAGACTAATAATAATAATAATAATAATAATAATAATAATAATAATAATAATAATAATAATAATAATAGTGATAATAATAATAGTAATAATAATAATAATAATAATAATAATAATAATAATAATAATAATAATAATAATAATAATAATAACAATACAAGTTGGCAGCGACCTTTCCCTTCGAAATATTTTAATGCATGAAACGCATTATAGGAAACTGAGTGAGGGGTTCGGAGGGAAAATAGGTGTTTCACGTGATGTATATTTCCCGCTAAATTTAGTAGGGATATTGAATAGTTCTATAGGTCACGTGACGTCAGGTCACGTGACGATAATTCCCCCTCCCCTCTAAATCTAGCAGGAAAACTGGACTGATGTCGAGGTCACAACACGCCAATTTTCCCGCTAAATTGGGCGGGTAACGGAATTAGTGTATACACCCAGTGTCGATTTACCGCTTAATTTAGTGGGGAGGCTGAATTGATGTTTTGCCCACAAGACGTAAATTTTCCACCAAATTTTGCAAGGAAACTAAGTTAAACTATTGATCAGGTGCCGTCAATTTCTTCAGAGTGTCGTCAGGTGACGTCACGGGACGCCATTTTCTCTCGCTAAATTTAGCGGAAAATGCACCGATGGGCAAACGTGTGGACGGACGGACGGACGGACAAATGTTTAGGATAGGGGTAGCGTTAGAAAACATTTCATTCTTTAATACTAATAGTAATAAGGGTAATATTAACAGTACTATTAATATTGATAACGGTAATAATATTAATAGCTCTGTTAACTATGTGTGTATAGTGAGAGCTGAGGGAAAATGTTTTCCAGTTTGATTGCTCCTGACTCCTAAGCCCACTTCAAGCACGAAATGAAGCGAGAACCCAATCAGGTTTCATTTCGGCGTAGGCAACACTTTCTATGGGTAGACATAAGTTTATTTTTCGATCTAATATCAAAGAATCACACTTCTGCACCTCCTTCTTTCCCACCCTACTCCCTACAACATAAATACCAGCGGCGCCCGGTTGTTTCCTTCCCAAAGTGCCCGAAAATAACGAAAACACCGCCAACTTCCCATCGTCACGGCGGCGACACTCCCGGCGGCTCAAAGCATGTTGTATGGCTTCCACCCGGGAAGCGACGCCATTCCTTTGTGCGGGAATTTCCGGCGCTTCTCCTTGGCTTCCCGAGCACGAAACTAGCGCAAACATGTGTGGTCCTCCAACAAACGAGGCGCCGAGGTGCGAGCTTCGCGCTTCTTCCTCCATGATCCGCTTGCCTCAACACGGGAAGACGCACGACTCATATTCTCTCCGTTTCACCCCAAGATGGACCACCGAGAAGGCTACCAACCATCCCAGCCAATCCAGGGCCGTGAACATATCGCGTGACCACTCGATCCGCGCGTCATCGCTGCGCCCTTCCCAAAGGTCCACGTGACGCTCACGCAGCATTGAATTGGCATTGATGGCTCGCAACGTCCTCTTCGGTCCATCGTTCCGTCGCAAGACGGAACGGGGTATAGGCCATTTGCAGTTTTCTCCAAATGTCATCGCAGCTGTACGCCTGTTTTTTTGTGTGTTTCTTAGTTTTTATTGTTTCTTTGTTTTTTCCTCCTTCGGGAAGCTCCCTGGCTCCGGCGGATGTTTGCCGTACTGTGTTAGCCGCGCTCGGCATGTGTGTGCGCGCGTTCGCGTAACGTGGGGAATCCTCTCCCGTGGACCAAGAGAACAACAATGGCAAACATTGGCGACGCAGCAAGGGGAATCGGAAGGAAGCTCTCTAGTCTCCGCTCGCGCGTTTGTCTATAGGCGTGGCACTGTGTGCTCTCCCATGGCTCGCTTCTTTTTGCCTGTTCCTTTTGTTCTCTTGGCACTTCCAACCTTTTTTTGTTTATTTCGTATTCATTGCTACTGGTCCCGCCTTTGTTTACCAGACTCTTTTCTCTTTCGTCGTCGTTATGTGCTTCCTCGCTCCCAGCCTGTGGGCTTTTCTCAATCGTTCTTTTATTATTTCGTTGTCACGGCCGTTGTTTCTGCCCTCCTTCCAGTCTTTTGAAAACACACAAACGCATTCCTGTGTTTTGTTTTGTTTTACTTCGAGGACCTCTCAGTACATTCTACTTTACTTTCTACGCTATTACGGCCTCTTGTGGATCTCCTTCTTCTTTCCAGTGTTTGCGTGTGCCGTACACATATTTTGGTCCCGATTGTTTACTTTTAGTAGTTTCTCTGTGTCCTCTCCTCAGAGGCGCGCTGCTTCTTCGACACTGGCCTCACCCAATCTCCTTGAGCCTTTCTTTGGCAGACGGGACGTCACCCAAGTTCTACTCGGCAAGTCTGAACAATGAGAGAACGCTCTCTTTATCGCGATCATGCTTTTCCCCGTAGGGACCAAGTGCTAGTGTCCCTTTTTGCGCAAGCTCCACATTATTCCAAGGAACTATCGCATGAGTGCCAGTTCGCGGAAGTTTACCGTTGTTTACCGAGCGGAGAAGAGATGGAAGCTCAGGTCACGCCGTTGGAGCAAATGGCGGGTTTATCATTCCCTGTAATTTGCACATTCCCTACATAGCAGAAGCGTTCATTTTTTTATTCTCGGTTTTAAACGACTTATTTTTTGGATGTCCCGGGCGTATTCGAATAAAGAACATTACCGTTATAGTTAAAAAAAGTAATAAAATGTTATATTTACGTTAAGTTCAAATATTGTTTGCTACTTCCAAATGTTTTATGCTACAATTCTGCTCTGAATGACTGCACAGTCACTTGCAGATTAGAAAGCACTGGACGAGTTTTCTGAGAATGGCATTACTGCTCCACGGCCAGTACGAGTGCGGCATGGGTCGATAATGACCCCGAAATGCGAAGAAAAGAGCGTAAGTATGACAAGCCAAACCACGACCCGCGCTTTTTCTTTTTTGCTGTAAGCCGCCAAAGATTAAATAGAACCGAAAGAGAGATAACAAATTAGTCGGTTGAATATCGAGTAGACAATTCCAAGACTGATCACGGTGTTATAAGTCATACTTTGGCCTTACAAGTTTAAGGATACCTATTCTGAAAGACCTACCAGACATGTACACGTTATTCATATCAGCTGTAACTAAATACCGTTACTCGCTACTCACGTAAAAAAAAAAAAAAAGTTACGTTTTTTTCTTATTGTTATTAAAAAAGGAACGCGGTATCTCAGGATGAAAGTAGCGCGTTATTTTGTCGATACTCTAAGTGTGTTTTCCTAGGAGCAGTAGCCACTTCCGATATTTGTCGTCGTTAATAATTCCCTGCTTTTTAACGAGCTCATTCGGGGGTTGCTGTGGCTATACTGACATACCGTGTACATTTTTCTCTCTGTTATATCGAGAGTTTTCTCGTCGTGCACATTACAAGCGCGAGTCTGTTTGAGAACTGGGGGGCGTACTTATGTTGTTCACGTTCCCTTGCAGAATTATTTAAATAACGTTACTCGTTACATCATCAAAAATAACGCAAAAACGGCACTCGTTTTTTTATCTGAAAATGTCACTAGGCCGCCACTTTGTTACTGAAAAAAATTAATTAGGTACAAGTAACGCGTCGTGTGCATGTCTGGGACCTACACACAGTTTTATTCCATATGAAAGCAAATTACTGGCTAAAATGACGATTGCTTGCGCATTCCTAATGTCGCATGCTGATGCAGTGAAAGCGGGTATCAAGTCAGCATTTTGGCGTTTCTGAACTCATCTTCCCTTTCACATATGGTGAAAAAGGCACAACAACCCCAATATTATTATATCAGAGACAGAGATGCCCCCGAATTATGTACGTGATATGGAGTGTTTGTACAGGCGGGCGGCATATAACACCACGTCTGAACTTGTATATTACTTAAGGCCGCTCCGACTGCATGCAGTTTATTTATGTCGTACACTCCGACATGACGTTCCGCGTAATAGAGAAGCTGTTGTTCCATGAATAGAATATTTGTCAAATGGTGTATTTTCTGCTGTTCGCTCATCTAATCCGGAATATGTTTGTGACACATAATGCTTGCGCAAAAGACATGCCACGATGTAGCAGCCTGCAATCCCAATATACAATATCGGAAGAACCGTATTAAAGAAATTACACGTGTTGGTAAACGTGACATGGTGACAACGTAAGCCGCGCAAGCTAGACCCGAGAGTGACATCCGATAACGAGTCGCAAAATGGGCAGGGAAAAGGGTC
Source organism: Ixodes ricinus (assembly GCA_037355805.1). Taxonomy (NCBI): domain Eukaryota; kingdom Metazoa; phylum Arthropoda; class Arachnida; order Ixodida; family Ixodidae; genus Ixodes; species Ixodes ricinus. The sequence goes on from JAZHYW010016206.1 coordinate 124,366, forward strand.
AGGAAAGTAATGAAAATTTACTCGTTCGATGTCACAGCCGGAGTCTTTGCCATACTACATTTGCAATGTGAATTGTGTTTGAAAATTGCAGTCCAAGTCTCAGTACTTAAACACCATCACCAGCATCTACCAACCCGAAAACCTTCTCTACTTATGACGCTTCACCAGGCATAACCCAAGTACTGTCGGAAATTGTTTTTTTTTTTTTTACAATCTCTACGCGCATTTTTTTGTAATGCATGAGTTAAATATAGAGGAATGCCTCAAATTCTAGAATTAATTTTCAGACTTTTGTTTTCTTCTTATGTTCGTGCCTAAATAAAAGTAAAAATAAAAAATAAAAATTTGTTTTTGGGTGTTTTTCCGATTTAGTAATGACACAATAGCACAGATTAAATATATCAAAAATGTAATAAAAGAAAACAGTACCGCGAAACAAAAAAAATCAGTAATAACCATAATAATCCTTGTAGAAGGGGTACAAGGGGGACAAAGGACAAACACTAATCTCCAAACAAAGTTATGCGATTGGTGCGCGACCGAAAAAATCCGCCGGGTCCTCGTAACGAACCAAGGACCTCTATATTTCCAGTGGAGCACTCTACCAACTGAGCTAACCAGGACTTAGATGTTAGTAGAGCAAACAGGTTTTATCAACTGCCACCAGTCTAACACCAACACGGGTGAACGGCATGCGTTTTAAGGAGGACCAGGCCGGTTCTTTCGGTCACGCACCAGTCACCTAGTTTTGTTTGGAGATTTGTCTTTGTCCTTTGTCCACATTCTTCCCCTTCTCCAGGAATTATTATGCTTGCACCTTTGGAATAATTGCATTATCAACAGTAATACTTTTGTATGCATAAATGTAATTCAATTGGTCACACCAAAAGAAAAAAAAATCCTACACAAATTAAACCTTTTCAAGTTGTTGATCTGACTATCAAGACACCAGTAACTTATATAGCTTACACAATTTTGTAGTTTTTCGTATACAATCAAAGCAAACATATTATTAACTAAACAAAAACACTGACTATTCAAACAACTCATGTCAAACCAATAAACACAAAGCAGTTTATTTTATAGATGACAAAGAATAAAAAAACAATTAAACGCCAATATCCTTTAAAGTTTCAACATTTTAGCTTTAAAGTTGAAATGTTCAGGAACTAAGTTATCTCAGGATGTAAGTTAGTTCATTTGAAGGGCTCATCTACGTCGAAGCGGTCTTATGTTCGACAGTAAAAAAATTGGATATTTTTACACCCATTATCACATATATTACACCCCAAAAAACAGTCCGACGTACAGCACAATGGCGCTGAACCACAGGTACCAACTTTCGACTGATGCAGCTTGATCGGCATGAGTTGTACTAGAGTGTTTTTTTTTATATATTTAGTCTTATGCTTTCACTTTTTAATATGTTATGTCGCACTGTCATCAAGCCTCTTGTTAAGTTTAAGGCCGTCAGTTCGACGACTTTGCGCTGCGCGTCGAACTGAATTTTCGGGGTTTATTACATGCAACAAGGGGTGTAATGGCTACACCCTTTTTATAAAAGTGTGAAGTCAAATGCTTTCGAATCTACTGTAAGGCTACGCAGCTCGATATAACGGAAGCTACCGAAACTCAGTTTTCTCACTGCAACTGAAAATGAGCTACTTAGGGGCCGCTGCAGACAACCGCGTAGAGCAAATAAAAAAAAAACCTAAGCTGAATTTCGGTTTCGTTTTGTTCCACCAAGAAAGCTGACCGCTAAACCTATCACTTCGCCACGCATAAAATAAGTGTTCAACATTAGGCGCCTTTGTTTTTATGGTTTTTTCTAAGCCCGGATTTAAAACATGGTGACGAATTTGTGGTGGTCGACAGGCGTGTAAACAGGTGGTATCAATAATTGTTTCATTCCTCATCAGCTTGAATGTTTCTTCAGAATTACGTTAAATAGTGACAATAATGCAAAATATTGTTGTATGAAGTGTTTATTGACATCGGTTTTCAAGTTAGCTCTCCACCCTGTGTGCGTACTACAGGGATTACGTAGCTATGGTATCTGTATTTGCAGCCTCGTTCGTGTTCTCTTTTTCGTTTTATTAAGGCATATTTTTTTCGTCGGCGAGTGGAATAGCCGCAATGCACGATCTCGGCGATCAGCTGAATCTCGACAATTCTGCCGTTATCATCAGATTGCGGTGACGACTCATTGCAATAATAAAACAGTGAAGTATATAATTTCTTTAAATTTTAGAACTTTGGGATGCAATGCCTTTTTTGTTTGTTGTTGTTTCGCGAGTAGCATCTTATGCATTAATCCAACAAATTAAAAAAAAACGTGTCATAAAACAATCGTAACTTTTCTCGTGATCGCACCTTGTAGAGATATTTGGATTTAAGCCTTTCGTTTTTAACGACAATTCATTACGACTACGATGCGTGATGTGTGCAGGCCTGTATTGGGGCAGGTCACGTCACGCAGTACGAAGGTACGACCATCCTCGTCGATACGATGAGCTCAACTATACTAAACTGCAAATATACCTGTTATCACTCGCGAACGAGCTTCTGGTTCATTTCTATTACCTGGAATCGAACAAAAAGTTCTTGGCGTCCTCGAAAGAAGAAAAAATAATTACGTTAACGAATGGTAACACCAAATTTATACATTTCAGGACGTCATTTCTACGATTGACTTCGCACACACTCCTATGCAGTCACCAACAAGTAGAACATTCTATCAATATTGTCACGAATGACAAGTGATGAGGCGATAATAACTGAAGAAACTAAACGTTTAATGGGGCGAACTTGTGCCCAAAAATAAAAAAGGGAACAGAAGAAAGTAGAGCGTCGCGGGCGTCGAAGTCGGCATTACAGCAGAATCAAACGCTGGGGCGAAACTGACTTTGGCTCGACCACGCGAAACCCCTTATGTACACGCGCGGGCTTCTGGAATAATCGGCGTAGAAAGTTCGACGCGTAGAACATTCGGACCTCGAACAAGCAACAGGATTCGCGAATTTTCCACAACACTTAATTGCAGGAATAAACAAAATACACGTCGCTCCCAGGAATCGAACCCTGGCTTTTCGCGTGGGAGGCAGGCGCGATAACCGTTAGGCCACGCGCGCGCTGCCTACTTGGCCAGCTGCGCGCGCGGCATTACTCCCCCTTTAAAAAGTGCATCGCCCCGATGCAGCACAAAACAAAACAAAGCAAACAAAAATAACGGTAAGCTAAAGAGTCATTTGGAACACATAAGGTCCACAGTCCTATCGAGCGTAGTACGGCTTCATGCGCACGACGTGGACGACTTCTGGTCGTGGAGGGCGGCGTGATGAAGTCCGTGTTCCGTCGGGCATCACCTCGTAGTTCAGATCCCCGAGTCGACGAAGCACTTTGTAGGGTCCGAAATACCGTTTCAGGAGTTTCTCGCTGAGGCCACGGCGACGAATGGGAGTCCAGACCCATACCCTGTGTCCGGGCTGGAAGTGGACGTCCCGACGGCGAAGGTTGTAGCGGCCAGTGTCGACGCGTTGTTGGGCTTTAAACCGGAGTCTGGCGACCTGACGGACTTCTTCTGCCTGTTGGGCAACCACCTGGGCGTCGTCGCTTCCGTCGACAGCCGGTTCGTGGGGTAACATCGCGTCCAGCATTGTCGTTACTTTGCGGCCATGAACCAGTTGAAAGGGTGCCACCCCGGTGGTCTCTTGCACGGCCGTGTTGTAGGCAAATGTGACGTACGGCAACACTTCGTCCCATGTCTTGTGCTCGACGTCGACGTACATGGAGATCATGTCGGCGATGGTCTTGTTGAGTCTCTCCGTCAGCCCGTTGGTCTGCGGGTGGTACGCCTTGGTGCGACGATGGCTGGTGTGGCTGAGATGAAGGACTTCTTGCGTCAGCTGGGCCAGGAATGATGATCCACGGTCTGAGATTAGGACTTCGGGAGCGCCGTGCCGGAGGACGATGGACTCGATGAAAAACTTGGCAACTTCCACAGCAGCCCCTGCAGGAAGGGCTTTTGTTTCGGCGTACCGCGTGAGATTATCTGTGGCGACGATGATCCAGCGGTTCCCCGACGTCGACGGCGGAAAAGGGTCAAGTAGATCCATTCCAATCTGCTGGAAGGGTGCAGTTGGAGGAGAAATTGGCTGCAGAAGTCCGGCCGGTCTTATCGGAGGTTTCTTGCGTCGCTGGCACTCGTGGCATGATCGTGTGTATAGGTAGACGGTCTTGGGGAGCTTGGGCCAGTAATACTTTTCACGAATACGGGCCAGTGTCCGGCTGCAACCAAGGTGTCCGGACGTTGGGTCGCCGCGGCAGGCTTGGAGGACGATGGACTCGATGAAAAACTTGGCGACTTCCACAGCAGTCCCTGCAGGAAGGGCTTTTGTTTCGGCGTACCGCGTGAGATTATCTGTGGCGACGATGATCCAGCGGTTCCCCGACGTCGACGGCGGAAAAGGCCCAAGTAGATCCATTCCAATCTGCTGGAAGGATGCAGTTGGAGGAGAAATTGGCTGCAGGAGTCCGGCCGGTCTTATCGGAGGTTTCTTGCGTCGCTGGCACTCGTGGCATGATCGTGTGTATAGGTGGACGGTCTGGGGGAGCTTGGGCCAGTAATACTTTTCACGAATACGGGCCAGTGTCCAGCTGTAACCAAGGTGTCCGGACGTTGGGTCGCCGTGGCAGGCTTGGAAGATCTCCTCTCGAAGGTTGGTCGGGATTACAAGCAGCCACGACAAGTTGTTGTCCTGGAAGTTCTCCTTGTAGAGTACACCTTGTCGCATGACGAAGGTCGACAGGGCTCGTGAGAAAACACGTGGTATTGTACTCCCGCGCCCTTCTAGGTGCTCTATTGGTGCGCGCAGCTCAGGATCGTCTCGTTGACGGCGTGCCATGTCGTCGGTGCTCACTGCGCCTAGGAAGCACTCGTCTTCATCGTCGTCGCTGCTACCGGGGGATGTTTCGACGGGCGCTCGAGACAGGCAGTCGGCGTCGCTGTGCTTGCGGCCTGACTTGTAGACCACAGTCCTGTTGAACTCTTGTAGTCGGAGACTCCATCGAGCGAGGCGTTCTGACGGGTACTTGAGGTTGGCAAGCCAGCAGAGCGAATGGTAACCCGTGACTACGCGGAACGGGCTCCCGCACAAGTACGGACGAAACTTCGTAATTGCCCAGACGACCGCAAGGCATTCTTTCTCAGTCGTGGAGTAATTTGTCTCCGCCTTGGACAGTGTCCGACTTGCGTAGGATATAACTCGCTCGGTGCCTTCTTGTAGTTGAACCAGTACCGCGCCAAGTCCCGCGTTACTTGCGTCCGTGTGGATCTCGGTTTCCGCATCATGATCGAAATGTCCAAGAACAGGAGGAGTCTGGAGTCGTCGCTTCAGCTCGTCGAATGCCTGCTGCTGCTGCTCTTCGGTCCATTCGAACTTCTCGGCGTCCTTCGTAAGGTTTGTGAGCGGTGAAGAAATCCTTGCGAAATCCCGAACGAAGCGCCGATAGTAGGCACATAGTCCAAGGAACCTGCGTACGGCCTTCTTGTCTGTCGGCGCTGGAAATGCTGCGACAGCGCGAGTCTTTTCTGGGTCCGGGCGAACGCCTTCGTTACTAACCAGGTGACCTAGGAACTTCATTTCGTCATAAGCGAAGCGACACTTCGACGGTTTGAGGGTGAGTCCGGCGGTTCGTATGGCTTGAAGAACAGTTCGGAGCCGTCGCAAGTGCTCGTCAAAGTCGCCGGAAAACACTAGGACGTCGTCGAGGTACACGACAGCTCTGCCACTTCAGTCCTGCCAGTACGGTGTCCATGACACGCTGGAAAGTTGCTGGCGCCAAGCATAGTCCGAAAGGCATCACCTTGAACTCGTACAGGCGATCCGGCGTGACAAAAGCTGTCTTCTCTCGGTCCCGTTCGTCGACTTCGATTTGCCAGTAGCCGCTCTTCATATCCATGGATGAAAAGTATCGAGAGTGGCACAGCCGGTCTAACGTGTCGTCGATGCGGGGGAGTGCATAGACATCTTTCTTCGTTACCGCGTTCAGCTGCCGCTAGTCCACACAGAACCTAAGCGTTCCGTCCTTCTTCTTAACCAGTACGACTGGAGAGGCCCAAGGACTGCTTGAAGGCTGTATTATGTCGTCGTTCAGCATCTCTTGAACTTGCTCCTGGATTACCTGCCTTTCTTTTACGGAGACTCTGTACGGCGATCGATGCACAGGGCGCGCGTCGTCCTCGGTAATGATGCGGTGCTTCGCAATGGCGGTTTGGCGTACCTTCGACGATGTCGCAAAGCAGTCGGTGTACTCAGCGAGGAGGTCGATCAGCTGCCGTCTTTTTGGACCCGGAAGCTTAGAGTCAATGTCGAGCTGCGCTGGCGACGTACTGTCTTGCTGAGGGGGCGAGGATTCGACAGTAATGGCGGCGATTTTGGCGGAGTTTCGGAGTTCCTCGACGTGGCCGACGGCTGCACCTTTCGTGAGGTGTTGCGTTTCATTCCGGAAGTTCGTCACGAGGACCACCGTGCGGCCATCCTCAAGTTCAGCTACTCCTCTTGCGACGCCTATTCCTCTTCCTAGAAGCAACTGGAGGCTTCCCTCGAGCAGAACTTCGCCGCAGCAAGCTTCGGTGATCCCGACGGGCACAAAAACACTCGACCGCGGCGGTAAGTTTACGTGGCTTGCGAGAACTTGGACCGCGGATGATGTCGCTTTCGGTTCCTCCGGTGGTGAAACAGGTTTTCGTAGTGTCAACCGGTTTGCTCCGAGGTCGATGACGGCGCCATACTCGCAGAGAAAGTCCATTCCGAGAATAACGTCCCGTGCACAGTCTTGCAGAACGACGAACTTGACAGGGCACGTCTCAGCGTGGATCTCGACGTGAGCAGTGCATCTCCCGACTGGCGTAATGAGGTGTCCTCCGGCGGTTCGTATTTGAAGTCCATCCCACGGCGTCATGACTTTTCGGAGGCGGCGGGAGAGCCTCCTATTGAAGACTGAGTAGTCTGCTCCGGTGTCCACGAGTGCTGATGCGTCGTGGCCGTCGATGACGACGTTTAGGTTGTTAAACACCATTGCAGGCGTGTCGTTGCGTTGCGTAGCGTCGGGAGAGTGGGAGCGCTCCGTCGTTCTTGGAGGCTCTTTACTTCGGTCGTCTTCGGCAACGCCACCTCCAGGCGTTGCCGCACTTAGTTTTCCCGGCGACGCAGGGGAGACAGGCTCTCTCGGCGGGGTCGTGGCGCTGGAGACGCTGAACGTCTGGGCGATGGTGAGCGGGACTCACGGCGGAGAGGCGGCGTAGAAGATGGCGAACGTCGGAGGTACTCCTCGATGTCACGAGGGCGTTCGTCTTACCTTGGGCGCGGGTCGTTCGGGTGAAACCCGCGCAGCCCCAGTTGTCGGTAGGGGCATCGACGGTATATGTGGCCGGCTTCACCGCAATGATAACACAACGGGCGTCGATCGGCCGTCCTCCACACGTCGGTCTTTCGTGGCGCAGCTTGTTCTGGACGGATGTACGCCCGATCTTCCTGGCGTCGGGAATACTGCGGCGCTGGAGGTTCACGTCGAGGTGGCGCCGTATATGGGTGAGCAGGGGGCGGTGGTCGTCGGGTAGCTGCGGCGTAGCTCAGCTTCGGTGGTTCAGGAGCGGCGCTGGCGAGAACTTCTGGCTGCAGCGCCTGCTGAAGTTCTTCCCGGACAATCTCGGCGACTGAGGACGTAGCCGGGCTTGTGGCAGCAGGTAGCAGCTTCTTGATTTCCTTCCGCACGACGTCCCGGATAATCTCGCGAAGGTCCGGGCTGTTGCAGCTGGAAGTCGAGAGGGCAGCGACGCCGGGAAGTCGCTGGTAATGGGAAGCCCGTGCTTGAAGGGCACGTTCAATGTTTGTTGCCTCCGTGATGAATCCTTCGACTGTGATAGGCGGGGCTCGCACAAGGCCGCCGAAGATGTTTTCCTTGACGCCTCGCATCAGTATTGCTCAGCTTCTTTGCTTCGGAGGCTTGAGGATCGGCGCGGTTGCTGAGTCGCAGGACAGCCTCCACGAAGCTAACGACGCTCTCGTTAGGGCCTTGGATCCTGGTTTGAATAAGCTCTTCCGCGTGTTCTCGTCGTTGTTGGTTCGTGAATGTTCTTCGCAACTCAGCCTTGAGTTGCTGCCAGGAGTAGATCGATGCTTCGTGGTTCTCGAACCAGTTCCGGGCGGTTGCTTCAAAGGCGAAGTAAGCCTTCTGAAGGCACTGTTCCGGTGTCCACCCGTTATGACGGGCCACTTGTTCGTACTGTTGGACCCAGTCGTCAATGTCTTCGTGGCTTTCGCCGTGGAAGGGAGCCGGTGTCCGAGGAGCGACGGGCAGGTAGACGACAGCAGAAGCGGAGGGGGTCTGCGGTTGGTTGGCCATCGTCGTCTTCTTCGCCTTGGGCTTGTCCAGCAGCAAACCGTACTCAAGATCCTCTCCTTGGTGCGGCGGCTGGTCCGAGCTGTAGGTTCCTCTTAGAGTGGTCTTCTCAGCGGGCTTGGAATCTGACTTGCACTGCGGGCCCTTGGAGGGAAACGCTGCACGGGCATGCGGTACCCAGCACCTTCACCAAAATGTCACGAATGACAAGTGATGAGGCGATAATAACTGAAGAAACTAAACGTTTAATGGGGCGAACTTGTGCCCAAAAATAAAAAGGGAACAGAAGAAAGTAGAGCGTCGCGGGCGTCGAAGTCGGCGTGACAGCAGAGTCGAACGCTGGGGCGAAACCGACTTTGGCTCACCACGCGAAACCCCTTATGTACACGCGCGGGCTTCTGGAATAATCGGCGTAGAAAGTTCGACGCGTAGAACATTCGGACCTCGAACAAGCAACAGGATTCGCGAATTTTCAAGAACACTTAATTGCAGGAATAAACAAAATACACGTCGCTCCCAGGAATCGAACCCTGGCTTTTCGCGTGGGAGGCAGGCGCAATAACCGTTAGGCTCTTTTTTTTTTTATTTAAAAAACGTTTTTATTTACAGAGTTAAAAACTGGCTTTTTTGGTCGTTGCCGAAGCCACACGTGTATAGAGAAACTGATCTAATCAAATTTCCATGGGATCAGTTGTGCATTATACAATTCTATTTATGAACTTGTCTCTTTTCACCATGTAGTTTTTTAAACGTGCTTGCATAACGGACCACTGCTCGAAGCCGGGCATGTCCGTTTGCTCTAACAGGCTACTGGTGTAGGAAAAACCTTCGACAAAATGGCTCCAGGCAGGCTTGCCTTTTTCTACAACCAGCGTGTGATCCGTACGGGATCTCCAGATCGCATGCATCCCGAGCAGCAATAACACTTCTACGCACTTTTGGTTCACACCAGCTGCAACACGAAGAAATTTTAGAGTGCCCCAATCCGGCTGGGCATCATCAAGGGTAAAAGCATGACGGAGTTCCGACCAGAAAATTTCAGCATTTGTACAGTACATGAATACATGGTACAAAGTCTCCTGGAAAGGACATAAAGCACAATTGGCAGACCCCGCCAAAAGAAACCCTTTGTTCTCGAGCCACGTCTTAACAGGCAACACTTCTGTATGAAATTTTACAAAGAAGTCTTTTATGCATTTTTTAACCGGGTATTTACGCAGTTTTTTAAACACTGCAGACCCTTCTAGGCTTTCCGGCGGAGAGCGATACATTGGTGGGGGTATTACCAGGTCAATAGTGTCCCAATACAGCTTTTTTCTATTCGCCTGGATTAGGTAGTCCCAAGAGAAACGCGATTGAAAAAAATTAACAGCGTCTTCAATCTCTTTGTAAAACCTAAGTACGGGAGCCCTTCTGGAGGCTTCTTCCGTACTAACTTGCCAGGCCGACAGGTGTCGTCCCCCTAGGCACTTTAAGGATCTCGCCAGAACCGGGTGGATTTGGTCCCGGAAAAACAGAAACCGATTAACTTTTATCTTTAGTTCTAAGATAACGAGTCCCATACCTCCTTTGGACAGGCTAAGAAACAAATTAGTTCTACGCATCCGTTCAAACAAAGATTGCCAGATAAACGTTGCACAAATCCTATGAAACTTGTGGACGTCTACTTGACGGGACGGCACAACCTGTGCCGCATACCATATACTCGAAAAGAAAACAGAGTTACAAACGAAGGACCTGTTAAAGAGCGAGAGATACCTTCCGTACCATTCACTCATTTTTCCGTGTACCTTATTTAAATGAATGCCTTCTCGGCCGGTGCTGAGTGATGAAGTTTCGAGTTCAATTCCGAGATACTTAGAGACCGAACACGACCAGTTCATGCCCAAATATTTCTCGGGTTTCGTGATCCATGGGCCGAGCCAAGACCCAGTCGATTTTGACATATTCATGACTGCCCCTGATGCGTCAGAGAAATCCGATAAATGTTTTACTGCAAGCTCCAGTTCTCGCTTAGACGAACATACAATTGCAACATCGTCAGCATAGGCTAGTATTTTGACTGGGCCGGTGCCAAGATTCACGCCCTGAATGTTCGCGTTGGTCATAATTGTTTTACATAGAGGTTCTAAATATAACGCAAAGAGCAGCGGCGACATTGGGCATCCTTGCCTTACTGATGATTTTACGTTTATAGGAGTAGTTTGGTTCCCGTTGACTAATAAGCGAGTGGTGATTTCCCTGTAGCAAATCTTGATATACTTTGTTAGCGTCCCTCCATGACTGCATCGTTCCAGAAGTGTGAAAAGAAAAGAATGTGACACCCTGTCGAAGGCCTTACTAAGGTCGACCTGGAGCACTGCAACGGGGTGTTGTTCGGCCTCCGCCGTCTCGCATATAATCCGCATTATGTGGGAGTTTGTTGGGATCGACCTATTTTTAAACCCGTAAGGTTGATGATTTCCCACAATACAGCTTAAGCCCTGTTCAATGCGTTTAGTGAGAATTTTGGCGAGAATCTTGTAGTCTGAAGTCAATAGGCTGATTGGTCTAAGGTTGTCTGGGCACGTAACGCTGGAGCCTGCATTTTTTTGGGGGAATGAGAACTGTTACTGCTTGTCGCATTGATGGAGGTAGCAAATTTCGTTTTAAGATGTCTGCATACACACTTCGGAGTATCGGAATTAGGAGGCTTGAAAACTTTTTATAAAATACAGAACCCAGCCCATCTACTCCTGGCGACTTTCTGGTCTTAAGTTCTTTAATCGCTTCTCCTATTTCTTTTTCGGTTATCTCCACGTTTATTTTCTCAGAAATCTCCGAAGGAATTTCCGGCATGGCTTCAAAACATTTTTCTAAAGTGGTCTCATCTACCTCTTTCTGCACACTCAACAGTTTAGTGAATGTGTCTACGAGTTCACGTTCAATGTCCTCCTGCTCTGAAAACACCTGTTCCCCGACTTGCAGAGAAGTTATTTTATTTCGGCGAATATGATTGCGCTCTTTCGTTTTAAAGATTTTAACAGGCTTTTCTTCTGTGTTCAACGTATGCAACCGGCATCGCACCATTGCACCACGATATTCCCCCTCCATAATCAAAAGGAGTCGTGACTTGCATTCACGAATATCGCTAGTGAACACGCCTGGAGTTCGGCTTTCTTCACCGATTAAAGTTTTCAGAGTTAATTCTATGGTGCGCTTCTCCACCCGAGTTTGCGCAGAATTTTCCTGGCTATATCGAAAGGTGATTAATTTGACCTCTTCCTTCACAAGTTCCCACCTAACAGCGTCTACGCCTGCCTTGTTTGTTTCGCGCAGCACTTCCTCTATTTTGGCGGCAAGCGGCTTTTCTTCTAGTAGGCTCTCGTTCATTTTCCAAGAACTCCACCCTGAAGTTTTCTTTGCTTTGGGTTTGCTTTTTCCCACCCGCACTGAAACAATTGCGTGGTCCGAGAAAGCAACGGCACTGACCTTGTATGCTTCCGCAGTCGCTACGCATTCGCTTGACGCATATACACGATCGAGGCGCGAGTGACAATTACCCTGCCAATGGGTATAGCCGGGCCACGGCGCCGACGCCACTTCCGTTACATCTTGAAGGTCAAAATCCCGTAATAACTTCGTAAGCTCTCCAACGCTCGAATCAGAATGGAGCCCGTTTGAGCGGTCTCGCGAATTCACAATACAGTTAAAGTCACCAGCTAGTATCGTCTTTGCCGATGTGTCCAAGTATTGATGTAGATTGATAAAAAAGGACTTACGATCTGCTGGTGTGTTGGGGGCGTGAACACACACAACTTTAAAGAGCTCACGATGACACAGCAGTTCCACTGCACATACCCGACCGCTCCTATCACTTTCCCACTCCGGAAGCACGACGAGAGCACTATCTTTGCGAACAAGAATTGCCGCCCCCCCGCTGTGTGCGATAGCATTCGAATGAAACAGACTGAAATGTCGCTCAAGGAATCGAGCCAATTCTTGTACCTGAGGAGCGGATGAGAGTTTCGTTTCCTGTAGAAACACGATGTCTGCCTTCTCTTTCAACAGCTCGTTTAACACCCATTGCTTTCTTATTCGAGCTATCAGGCTAACGCAAATCAAAGTTACCAATTTCAACTGTTTCATTATGGTCGCGTTCCAAAGAAAATAGAGAACAAAGCCTCCGGAATCAAAACGCGTCTGCACACAGCACGACGCTGAAAGCGTTGGAACAGTTCACCATACTAGGAGTTCCTTTCTTGCCGGTCCTCCAGGGGAGGTCGGGGCTTCGGGGCTATTGGGCGTCCACGTCTAGTTGTGGCGAGTTTGCAGTGTAGATAAGTCGGTGTGCCGTCCTCCTCTTCCTCAGCGCCGTTCTCTTCGACGAGAGGTCGCTTGATAGCCGTGGCAACCACCTCCATCTCCGCTTCGTTCCGCCCTGCTGTGTCCGGTACCGCTGCCTCCTGTGCTTGCTCCGCGCGGCCGCCCGCCTGGAAAGCGGGCGCTGTGTCACCGCCAGTAAGTGGGTCCTCAGTGGGTGCGTCCGCAGAAAGCTCGACTTGTGAAGAGGGTGTGGACGTTGAGGCTGCTGACGTGCCGCTGGACTGCGGGGCCGCGGAGGGATTGGCCCCGGTGGTGTCCGGAGGCATGCCGCTGGTCAGCGAAGCCGTGGATGGGTTACACTCGGGAGCAGCCGCAGGCGTGCCACTGGTCAGCGACTCCGCGGGAGGGTCGCACTCGGTGGTGCCCGCGCTCGCTGCTTGTTCAGCTTCCCTTTCATCCATCAGCATGTCGAGGTTCTCATCGAGAAGTGGTCCACTTGTTGCAGCTGCGTAGGTTCTAACGCAATCTGTCCTAGTGTGCCCATATCGATGGCAGTCCTCACAGCGAGGAACTCTACAGTCCTTCCTAATATGCCCGGTTTTTTTGCACCGGAGGCACAAGGGGGCGCGTCCAGGCACCAGGACAAGCGCTGTGCCGCCGAACAGCCGGAGTTGGTGAGGGACGTCTTTTTTGTGACGCCCTCTTTCAGGGTGATTCGGACCAGTCTTGTCGTCGACTGTACCCCCTGAAAACCCTGGGCCCGCCACGTCTCGCGGGTGACTTCGTGAACTTGACCGTACTGCTCTAGCGCTCGGCGCACCATGTCTTCGGACACGAGATAAGGAACCCAGTGAATCTTTATGCGAAGTTCTGAGTTTTGGGGGTCAATGAGAAGACAGCGCTTGCCTTTGATGGTGAGCTCCTTGGCCGCCAGCAGTTGGTCCTTTGCTGTTGTAGACTGGAAGGCGACCATCCAGACGTGGTTCATTTGATAAGCACCAAATGAGGCCACATCGCCGAGTACTTGCAGTCGCTGTAATTCTTCTCGAAAGTCGTCAATATGGTACGGTCGCCCGGTTACGTTGCAGTGTAAAAACAAAGAGTTCGTCGTGACTACTGTAGAAGGCAGAGGGGGCAGGATTATGCGGTAGTTATCAGCAGCCGAAGAACCGCGGCCCGCGAAGGCCGTTATCACCGCTCCATGGGAGCTAGCCATCCTATCGTCCGCACACGACGAGCGCCGGCAATAGAATGCGCGATAACCGTTAGGCCACGCGTGCGCTGCCTACTTGGCCAGCTGCGCGCGCGGCAATATGCAGAAAATGTTTGGACACCAGCTGTTTATCCAAAGCATTGAAGCACGGTGGCAATGTCATTGGCTGAAAGTATTTTTTTCAGAAAATTGTATCTGATGGCAGGTGTGGAATGCAATCTGATCTCAGGGGAGAGGTGCGTTTTCTGGGAGATGAAGGCTTCGCTAGTTCACGCATCATGACACTACCCAGGCAGCACACCATTGTTGGACCCCGTTGGTCCAACTTTGGCAAAAAATGGTTCCAATATTGGTCTGACGTTGGCATTTTCGAAAACGCCACCCGATCCAATGGTGGTCCAACATTGGTGCCAATGTTGGACCACTGGTTTGCCAACGTTCTAGCCCACGTTGGACCAACGTGGTTTGCGCTTTTTTATCCAATATTGGCATAGAGGTTTTACCGTTGGCTGAACCAACATTGGCATCCAGCGCCTTACACATTGGCTCTTCCAACATTGGCTTAAATATTGGCTATCCCAATATTGGCATCCAGTCTAATACACTGGCTATATTTTTGCATCCATTGTCTATGACATTATTGGATGCCATTTTTCAGTCCGTGTTCTAACCAATGTCACCAAAACAGTGCAGAGAACCAAGCAAGTCCCTTGCCCTTTTTCCTCAAGCACTGTTTTCTTTCTGATACTAAAATCAATTAAATGCAGCAATTTGACCGTATTTGGACACTTTATAAATCATTAAAGCATGCAATTGAATTGTTCATGGCGTTTGACGGTTCATAATTTATTTAAATCGAATAAAAATATTTAAAAAAAAATTGTGCAACCAGGGGGCCTAGGCAGACTCGGCGGCAGGCTCGGTAGTGGACAGGGCAAAGGGCTGGGCGAAGAGCTGGGCAAAGGGATTCCACGCAGGGCCTGGCCACAGGATTCTGAAAGAGACAGAAGCGGTGGTTTGGATTCAGCTGAAGGGTTTCAGAGGCTCTCAGTTCTCTCTTACGCTTGTCAATAATGAATATCAAAATAAAACATAGCTTCATTTTTATTCACCACCCTTTAATTAACAATTCGATTAATCGGCTCAGTTGCTCTGCAAGTATAAAATCTCGGAAAGACCTACCGACTTTTTTATGTTTAATTTTCCATATTATAAACTTTATTTTCCAGTGCAATATTTTTCGTTATTTTGTATGTAAAAAAACTTAGTACTGCCTTCTATAATAAATAGATGCGCAGGTAAGACACCGGGGCCGGCTTGCCGGAATCAGTGTCTCAGCTTAGACCGGGTGAAGGAAAGCACTGTAAAGGCTGGGACGCGCGAGCGTCTCTGAATCGAGGTTTGAGTCCCGTTCAGGTCGTACGCTGGCTTTGACAGTCCTTTCTTCCCCCCGTCTCAGCTGAGACGCTGTTTCTAGAAAGACGGCCCAGGCGTTTACTATTGCTTTGTTCGTCCGACTTGTCTTCACTCAGAGCTCGATCGATCTAGATTAAAATATTTATAGTGGTTTAAAAAATCAATGAAATAGTACGAAGGTTATTTCATAAATTGCTTAACTCTACTCTTGCAACATCATAGCGTCCCTCAACCTTTCATCTAGCTTTAAGAAGTCTTAATTATTACAATCTCGCCATTTAAGTTCACACCAATATTTCTACGTTGATTTGGAAAAAAAAACGTTTTTAAGATTTACGGTATTTGCGGCACGGAAATATGTAGTTATTAATGTCCCCATATCGCCAACTTAATATTTACAATTTATAAATGCAACCGCTTGCCTACCTCTTCAGCTCACCAGTGTCAAACGCACTACTAAATTAACAGTTCAATAAATACCCCGGTATACGTAACAACATGACGGTTGAACAGAACTTGATGCTTGAATCAATCAAAAATTTAGAATAAATTGCGCACATATAATAGCTTGTCGGGTAGAGACAATTACTGGCAATTACACTCGCAGAGCGCGGTGACATAACTGACACTCCAGTCGCACCCAACAAGCTGAATCTTGGCAAATAAGGACTACACAACGCTCTCTGGTATTCGGCTTGGAAATACCGGCAGGACTTTTTACTACAGCACACATCTACCGCCAAGAAGACAGCCATGTTTTAACACAAAAGAAATTAAATAAAAATGACTACAGAACGTTTCTCACAGTCTATTATAATAAAAAGCACTTGCAAATAGCGCTGTACAGGGCCTTTCGGGCCGATCGCTCTGGATTACACGTTGAACTCGTCGGAGATTGCTGGCACAGAGTTCGACACGGTTCAAACTCATCGGATAGGGACAAAACGTACATTGCGTAGAAAGAATACCTATCCCCAGTGGTCAGGAGGACTTCTTGTCACTCACATGGAAGAGAAGGCGGTCCGTCGTGTCTTCGGTCCGTCGAAGCTAGTGGTCACATGTATGCCCACAACAAAGGAAGATCACCGGTTTGTAGGCGCTGCCGAAAGAATATCCATGGTCTTGGCAATCCGCATGTTGAAGATCGCACTTGGCACTAAGACGAAATGCGCTACTGGTGATCGGAACTCTAGAACTAGATTTTTACCACATTTACCACACAAGCGAAATCTACAGCAGGCCCGCGGGCCACATCACACGCGAAACTAGGTCACTAGGTCCGGTCTTCGCAGACATTCCGGGTTTATCAACGGCTAATGCGTCATCCGACAAACCACGTGATCACGCTTCTGCCGTTACCCGCGCACAGAGAGCGGATTCAAGCGATAAAAAGTATATGGATTCAAGCGATAAGAAGTATATAGACTTTTTAGTGTTGTGTTATTTGCCCGCAGTCTCGGGGTTTTTTCAACCATGTGGTTCATTGGTCCGGTGAGTACGCACCGTCCACCACGCCTTCAGCTTAGGGAGAGGGAGAAATAGAGAGAAGGAGTAGAAAGAAAGCAGCCCAGAACTGGGGGTGCGCTTACAAAGGTTAATCTTCATGCCCATCTCAACAATGAACCCAACCAGAGGCTTTGTCACTTGTACCCAAGGTTGATAGTGCAGTGGATGTTATGCGTGGCCTTGGGCTTTTAGTCAGGTTCCGTGCTCTGCCTTATCACCAGCTTCGAGACTGTAGTCCCGTGACCCTAACCGGAGACACGATTTGCCTAAAACACGCATAGCGTCTACCCTGTTGCCAATACCGATTGAACAGGACAGCTCTTTGAAGGCCAGCTTTTGAATTTCTAAAAAGGCTGTCCGGTCCAAAAGTGATTCTAAACGGGGCAAGTTTGAAGACACGTGTTTTACGTCGTATAACTCACATTAAAATTTAGAATGAAGAACTAAGCGCGACTATTTTTTGCGCACGATGTCCACAAATAAATAAATATATGTATTTTTTATTTATTTATTTGTTTATCAATAAATATAAAATTATTTGTACACGGTTAGGTTCGCGTTTTTAAACTTCAATTTTTTTTACGAAAGAGTTACACATTAAAGACACCACGGACAGAACATCGTCCGACTTTCAACACACGATGAAACGCCGACGCTCGCTGACAGAAGGTTGGGATGCTGCGCGAACAATTTCGGAAAGATGCTGCGTAGGATACGCCGGGCGCAACGGCTTCGCGACCGTTCGAAGGGCAAAGGATTCGCGACGACAAAGTAGCGTCTTCCAACATCAGTAAGCTAACGGGGCTCGACAGTACCGCGCTCACATTTCCGCAGAGCGAGCGCGGCCGGCCAGATGGAGGCGCAGCATGCTCTCGCGTCACGATTGCTACGTCGTTGCTCTGCCTACACTGATGACATGTGCACTGGCAGTCGAAGCAGCCCTCCCGAGACTTCATTCGAGTCCAATAGACAACTTTCTAGCGCGATAGACTCTCGTAAAACTGAGAGTAGAAGTCAGTTCGGTTGGCGGCGTAAGCGGCGGCTTTATGTTTGTTGACACCTGCGTCGACAACGACAAATAGGCACAGAAACATTAAATATAAAAAATAAAGCACGCAGAAAGAAATACAAACATGGCAGGGGCACGGACAAAGTAGGAGACGTTAACGCTACGGAGGGCATATCCATACAAAATACACTAGAAAAGACGAAAACAATTAAATCTAAAAAAACGGAATTAAGTTTTCAAGGCCGGGGTAAGGCAATGCGAAGGGAGAGCAGCAGGCAAAAAAAAATGCCATAGTCCTATTGGGGAGGAGGAGCGACCGTGACGCCTCAAGCGGTTAACTTAAGAACTACACGGATGGGGACAACAAATACAATGACTCAGCGCTCGGCCGACATAACCGAACGCGGCGTCAGCGTTCGGCTGGAGTTCGTGTTCTCCGGTGAGGGGAGGAGGGCACTTTTGTTTCCACTCCGGCCTACATGAACAATGCAGCATGCACGGTCCCAGCTCAGCACAAAAGGCCAAAGTGGGTCAAGCTCGCATTCTCTGAAGATAGATCCGGCACTTAACGTCGCTTCGTCGATTGTTAGTATTTTTTACATTAAACTGTGCCCCGCGCTCTATTGTAAAAGATGACAGGGACATGCCCATAAGGCCTCTGGGCATATGCACAGGCCTTGTGTTGCGTAAACACCGAGAATGGGGACAACAAACGGGTCAGAGCCCCCTATATTTGGATCTCCTGCCCAATAGGCAGGTAAGGACGTATTTGTGATCGCGGTTATAAAGCACCGGTGCCGTACGCCCCATGAAGTTGGCTAAATAAAATTCTCGCCCCAAGCGAGCGCGTGAAAGACTCTTTTCCACTTTCCTACCTCTGCAATGCAAAAAAAGGGTCGCGGGTTTATAGCCTAGGCGGCACAAATATCGATAACCCATTGGCTATGGCAGTGCAATATTGACCAGCCTATACCATGACATCACCAATATTCGAAAACTCTTGGCTTTGACAGTTTAATATTAACCAGCTTAAGCCAGCGTATATTCAATATCGGAAAGCCATTGGCTCTGACAGTCCAATATTGTACAGGTTATGCCGGCGTATATCCAATATTGGAAAGCTATTGGCCTTGACAGTCCAATATTGGACAGCTTATGCCGGCGTATAGCCAATATTAGAAAGCCAGTGTGGCTCCGACAGTCCAATATTGGACAGCTTATGCCGGCGTGTATCCAATACTGGAAAGCCATTTGCTTTGACAGTCCAATGTTGACCAGCCTATGCCAACGTATCAGCAATATTGGAAAACCATTGGCTTTGATAGTCCAATATTGTCCAATGTGATTCCAATATTTGGAAACATATGGTTCATTGGGTCATTGTTGGGCCATTCTTTGCCACATCAAATCCAATGTTGGCCCAATACGGTGTGCTGCCTGGGTAGTTGTGGCGACAGAGGCAATTGCTAAAAGAAGGTAAGACAAGGCTCATATTTGCACCTCTATGCAGGTTGTTTCAGACCCTCCATGAACAGCTACATGCTGTGGCTTTCAGTTCATACGAATTATATACGTTTTGTTTAACTTCCCTTTAACACTGCCCTCCTATTTTTTATGTTTGAGATGCAGTGTGTTTGACAAAAGCCAGATATAGAGTTAACCACCAATAAAATGGAAGTAGGATGCACGCAAAGGCTGCTCTCCTAATCTAAAGTTTGTTCCGAAGGCTGAACATTGCACATTCCGGTGTTTTGGCCATACAAGTTTTTCTTAACATGGCGCTTGAACTTGTCGAAGTGGACCTCCCTGCGGATTTGATGCTGGCAGGGCTTACCCTGTTTCCCAGCTGTGCAACCTTGCATGCTCTATAATAGCAGCTACGCTAAGGACATTCCCGTCAAACTTGTGTTTGTCATAATCCGAAGTGCTTCTCGGCACTGTTCCAAAATGCTGGTTGGGATACATAAACAGCCCCATCCTTTGAGAAGTTTCTTGGTCGACAAGTTGTACCGCGTATGCGCTCCGTCTTGTAGAACTCAAATTTACCTGTAATTGCCTCATTTATTTATGTTTCCTTCTGTGTTTTAACACTTTTACTGTAACCATGTGCCAAGAGGCATTTGCCACAGGTATATTTCCTTACAGGTCTTTCCGCCTTTAAAGGACCCTGCAATCATATTTAAGCGTCTACCTTTTTTGCGGTTTCCACGTCTCTTGGGGTTCGGGCAAGCCAGCGGGCACGGAGAGAGTAACGAAATATCAGTGCGTCATATTTTAACCGGACGACGCGGCAACCCATCGGCAACCTCCTCCACCGACGAGAGCGACCCGCGGTACCGAAAGCGCGCAAAATGTGACGTCTTAGGTCCTGGCCTTACTACTGGTCAGAGCCGCTAAAAGCTTTTTTTTTAGTCGAGATACAAAATGTAAGTGTTGCGAACCGTTTCAATTATGTATGAAAGTAGTTTTTGTTCAGTATTTTAGATCAGAAAAGAAACAAATGCAGTTTATAAAGTACGGAAACAAGAAATGACCCGTCGACATACCCGCCACCAAGCGGCGGAAAAACGGCGCATACTAGAAAGGGCGAGTGCGATGAGGCACCGACCAACGGCGAGCGTAGAAAGTTCCCGGGTGTACGCGGCGCCGCTGCGGTCGTATACCGAGACCGGTTCCGAGCGTTCCGAAGGCCTTCGGCGCGGGCCCTGCTGGCGATTTGGGCATTCGGCGGTATGGCAGCGCGAAGTGGCTCCCGTTCTGAACTGATCTTTACCCCGTGTTTGCTGTCGTTTGTGGCCAATGAAGTGTTATGCCAAAACAGTCTTTAATCGCGCAGCAAAGGCAATGCGAGCCGCCCTGGCCGCCCGCTTTATACAGCCTATCCAACACATACTTTGGTGGCGCCCTCTCGAGCCGTCGACACGGAGTGCGGCAGCCGTGAACGCTCGATGAGCTCACTACCTCTCCACTAGTTCACGGCGACTCAAACCAGGATCTATGACGTCACGAAGGAGGTTATTTTTTGCTTGTTTTTTGTAATTCTAATTTCCCTATAACTTTTAAAATAAAGCGAAATTTGAGAAAAGAAAAGTTTCATTAAGTTACTATGCTCAGCGCGCTCAGGTTCGGTACAAATTAAAAACCAGTCAAAAAGTTGTTGCAGGGCCCTTTCAAGGGAGCTGTGCAACAGTTTCAGTGCTTTGCTTAAATAATTCGGGAGTTGGTGTCTCGACCTTTCTGAAGTAAAGAACAGAAAACCGCTTTTACCGGCATGTCCAAGTTTTTATTTTAAAAATGAACAAAGATTGAGGTTTTTGGCACCTCTCAACTCCTTCACGATCTTCCGAGCCACGTGCGGTGTGATGTCAAGGGGGTTTGCGCGGGTTTCTGGTGAAGCTCTCTCTAGAGCCATCAGTGAGCAGCGACCACCTGCTGGCGGTCGCAGCGCTAACAATATGGTGAAATGAGGAAAGTCTCATCCGGGTCCGGCCATCCCCGTCCGGCTGTCCCCCTCCCGCTCCGGCTTCTTGCGGCTGTTCGCGGTAGCAGATAGAGCTGACGGTTTTGTGGACCTAGGATAGATGGCGCCTCTAAAACTCCGTATACTAAAAGTTTTGTCGAGGATACCAGGTTTTTGACACATTTATATTTATGTTGGAACGACAACATTTATAGAAAACTTATCTTTAATTGAGCAGGTAATCGCACAACTTGCTATCTTTCTACAAGACCCACATTTGACGTCACACAGCGTGTTTCTCATGGCCACCGCTCGCGGCTGCAGGTCGGGGAATATTCTAATTTTCGCCTCGCGATTACGCGGCGGAATCGCAACATTTCGAAGGAAGGAGGTGTGTTTTCTGTCCTTTGTGACAAGGTGAACAATATCAAAAGTAGAAGATGCCAATTCTTTCAACGTTAAAATCGTGTCACAGCTCCTTTAAGTGTGGTCCCTGATTTAAACAGGCGTCACTGTTCCTGACCTGAAAAGGGCTTACATAAATTGAATAATATTATGGATTTATTATTGCTTGACCTGGAGCACAAATTGGGCTAGTCGTCTCATACTTGCAGATAGAAACTTCAAAGGAAAAGCCAAAAGGAACAATGATAGAGCACTAGAATGTCAGCATTGTCAGTGCTTACCTTTTGTGTGTTTCCCCTATTGATAATGCTGTGCTCATCTCTAGACTAACTGGTGCTAGTGGTCTGTCTCCTCTTTCAGCTGTTAACGATTCTCTAATCATCAAAAAAGTGATTTTACTAATACCATTGGCGTTTTCTCGTTATTTTTTACACTACTAGGGAACTGTCCGGAGAAATGCCGTATCCACTACTTTATATCAATTGGTGACTGTGTGAAAGACGTGAAAGTGAAGATTACCTAGGTTTATACTAAGCTTAGAAGCCCGTGCCATACACCGTAAACCAAAAGATGATAATATGAAAGCCAAACTGCCCATGCAAAGCACAATGTGACAAAACCAACTCATATGATGGCAATTTTTTATTTGTAGTTGGAAGCCTCAAGTCAAACGGGCGAGTGTTGTTAATGTGCTTATGTTAAAAACCATTTTTAATGGTACAATATTGCGTTCAACGCTAATCTGTACATGTAAAAACACACTGCCACAAACATATTTACCCTGTGCGGTGCAGTGCACTGTACCACAGTATATCTGCCATGTCACAGGGCACACATGTTACCATACGTGCAGAATTGTAAAAGCTAATCATTGTCATGTAATCATGTTTGTATTTTGACATATTTCATATAATTATCAAAAGTAAATGGAACATTAATTTTTGTTTACTCACTTTCAAAGCGAATTATTTTTTAAATAAATTAAGTTTATGGGTAGGTGTGAATTTCGTTGTTAGTAACACATCAAAAACAAACGCAGTTTTATTTCAGTGTCCATGATCACGCATTAGGTTGTCACGCAATTTGTTTTGGGGGATCGTGCGATAGAGTGCGTTGATAGCATAAAGACTTTGGGGGTAATATTTTGTTGTCACATGTGTTGGAATAATCATGTTACCTACATTCATAAAAAACTATGCAAAGTCGCCGGAGAAATGAGTAAATTCAGACAGATACACTCGGTAAATATTTAAAAAAAAAACTAATTTACAAATGCGTTGTTTTAGACTGTGCTCTGCTGCTCCCATCTTGTGTGGGGTTCGACCACAAAGGGCAACATTGACAAGTTACGCCCATTACAGAAAAAGGCACTTAGGATAATCGAAAATGTTCCGCGTGACTGTCATTCCCTTCCTTTTTTTTTGAAGAACATAGTCATTGATATAACCAGTTTGTATGCGCGTAGTCTGATTACTGATTATCAACGATCCATAAGGGAAAATATTGGCGTTTCTTTAGGTATTGGTAATATAGAAGCAAGAATGGTATCGCGACCTAGGCCCCCTGGCGTATTACCTTTTCAAGGAAACATTTTGGTCTACAAAGATATCGGCACTAATTAGCATTTTTATTAAACACTCTGTTTTCCCTTGATATTTAAATACACTATGTTAGTCATCGTTCCGTTCAAGAAGCTTTATATTATATTAAGTAACCACCACGATTTATACTATTTCGAAGTTGAGTTCTTGATATTTTATTGTGTTTATTCATCTTTATAGGTGTGTGCCCATTTATGTGTGAGCCAACGTTACTAGAACTCTCAGTTGGGAAACTCACCGTTGAAATCTGGGCCGCTGGTGTCCACCGAGACCGAGCTAAATGCGACAACAGCGCCACTCTGTATCATCTGTCTTAACTGTGCTCGCCTTGAGCTTTTAGAAAGCATGTTTTTGCGTAAAAGCTGACGGAAAAAAACTCTTTTTGCAGTAACTTTTATTAGAGTTTAGTACAAAATGGGGGCGCGTGCTGTTTTCTAAAATATTTAGTTCGCAAGGTTTTGCAGTATAATTAATATTGTTTTTATACAACCCTGCCTCAGCGGAGATTTCAGGTAGCGCGTCCTGAGTTAGGCGCATATTAACCACGGTAGTAAACCGCGGTGCGTCCGCTTGGGAGTCGCGGGTGGTACCTCGAAGCCCCTTCCACAGTATCTGTTCTGGCCCCAAAATGGCCGATTACAACGGAAATGGAAGTCACGTGCAGTTCCTGGACTGGCCGCTGCGGGAGAAGTGGCGGCGTTGGGATCGCCATTAGCTCGGTTCTCGTGGACGGATCGGTGCCACTTTTTCAGAGCGGTCTCTTTGGCAGTTTCCCAACTGAGTGGTTCTAGTAACGTTGGTGTGAGCATATTCGTTCTTTTTTGTCTGTGTGTGTCAGTGCCGCTCTTACCTTGTACTGGGGCGCTGATACTCGTCAATCTGCAGAGCCGCAGCTTTTTCTAGCGCCCCTGTCACAAATTTACTGTTTGTTGCAAAAATGAACGAATTGGAACTTGAATATAACTTTTGGTGTGTGCTTTGCAGCAATGCATGTATGCTGCGTCGTCAAGGATGAAACGAAAAGGACCTAATTTAGCTTGTTTAACTTCACTTTAATTTCTAATGCAGATATTTTATGTACCGTTAAGTTATTATCTGCGAACGACTGAACCCTAGGTCTACATTCATGCCTAGCGTATTCAAACGTTTGTTGAGTGATATTCTTAAGTAAATAAGTTAGAAAACTAATGAACACATAAACTGCGTATGCAGTCTGACTTGAGAATCCAAATTATTTTTTATTTGAGCTCATTTGGAATAAGAATGTGGGCAGAAATAACCTAAGCTTGATATTACAATACCCGTGTTGGCCTTCAAAATTAAGATCCAAGATATATTAGGCAAAACAGACAAGAAACTACATATACTGTTCATGTTTTAGAAGCAGGTACTGTGTAGTCCCTGAAAGACAGAACTAACAGCTGTTCTGAACAAAAATTCTGGACACCTAGACATAAAAATTATAATATCACAAAATAATCAAAGTAATGGAGCACACAACTGCCATAACAAGACGGGACTTTACCATCATGTAACACCTTTATGTAAAGGTACTATCTAAAATGAATGAGGAACCCATAGCTTAAAGCAGCTCACTCTTTGAACTAACTCATCAAAAATAAAATATCCTCCATTCCATGAGATAAGAAAATCAAAATGCCCGATCTAGTACACAGAAGGTCACAAAGTCAGATTAGCAAGAGGAATTTTATAATCCAAGTTAGCAGCCGTGCCGCACTTCCAATGATTTTTCTATACAGCACAGATAGACGCAGTGGCAGACTTACAAATAGGCAGAATAGGCAGCGGCCTATACTGCCTATTTGTTTGCGACTAATTTGTGGCTGGATCGCTATTTGCGACTAATTTGTGGCTGCTTCTAATTATTGCCTTTTTAAAAAAAAGTTAACTCCGAATTTAAATAATTTGGGAATTTTAGCTCCAAATCTAGCTACAGTTGAAAATTTAAATACCACATTTTGAACACAGCTTTTTCGGCATCTGTAACCTCGCTAAATAGGGTGCGATTGTAAGAACCAGCACATTTGGCACGGATTGCAAATTTCTAATTACAAACGTGCATACCTGAAGCCGAGCACGCAAACGTCGTTTTGGAGTTTTTTTTCGTTATTTTTAAGTCAGAGCTAGTGAAATTGAAAATTTAAAGAAAACATGGCAGCCTTCCATTTCCTGTCCTATACCGGCCTGCTCTTTTTCTGCATACTGGTTTTCGAGCTCGCTCCAGGGCGGCTTGGTGAACACAAGAACGCTGAAAACGTCATGGGAGAGAGAGAGAGAGAGAATAACTTTATTAAAGCCGCCCATGTCCGGGCAGTAGTTGGTAGAGGGTGAGGCCTTCCGGAAAGGCTTGCCGGGTCAGGTCGGAGCTTGAGGGAGTGTTGTTGAAGTCACGGGGTCTCGCACATGGGAGATGTGCTGCGCTAGGCGAGGCCAGAGGCCAGGGCGGAGGTCCGAGGGGGAGTGGCCCAGCTCTCCCAGGTAAAGGGCATGTTGGGAGGGAGGAGATGTGAAAGGAGAAAGTGGGGAGATTGTTGGGCGCGTGGACAAGACCAGTATGTGTGTCTCACGTCGGGATAGGCACCACAGACCTGACAATGGGGGTTCCGGGGCGGTTCATAATGTGGTGGGTTATGAGGTCGCACGGCAGGGAGAATGTCTGTGCCTGACGAACGTATGGACCGTCGCGCCGTGTGAGGTTAGGGGTGGGAGGGGAAAGGTACGGCGGGAAAGGCGGAGGTCTTTCAGGCGCTGTCGTTGAGCCTTGCGATGGGCGGCACTTTCCTCTTCGGGTTGTAGTCATGGGAGAGGCTGGAGACAAGCAGGATAATGGTGATAAATAATGATTTTATCAAAATGTATAAAGAGTGATGCAGTTTCAGTTCGCATTAAGAAACAAGCACACGTTTCTCTTTAATAAAAATAGGTTCTAAAGTAGAAAAATGATTGCTCCATTTCGTCATCAGCAATCCGGCTCCGCATTCATGCTGAGCGCTGAAGGCGCGTATAGAAGAGCGTACGAAGATTCAGCTTGTTTGCGTTCATCAGGCCCCCAAGGAGTGAGGTTGCAAGCAAATTCGCAGACAAAGATCCCTCTGGTATAGGACATGGAGAAAACACGGACCTTTCGTTCTTGCTTATTTTTCTTTTTTTAATTTCACACTCTCCGAGTTGACTTCTAAATACATCGACATAAAACTTTATGCGAAACGACGCTTGCATGCACAGTTTCAGGTATGCACATTTGAAATTCGAATTTTGTAAGGCGTGCCAAACTTGCTGGTCTTCACGCCCGCACCATCTACATAGTTGCAACAACCGCAGTGAGAGAAAAGACTTAGGTAGGTTTGTTGACTTTCTGTAGAAGCTGCACACACCTGAACGGATTTTGTAACCACGTTTACACTCTCAGAAAAAAAGGTGTACTATTACACCCTTTGTGCCATATAATACACCCCAAAACTTCAATTTGACGTATAGAGCACGGACGTCGAATCTGATGGTACTAACTTTCACGAGAGGCTTGATAGCCGTGTAGTACAACGTATTAAAATAGCTAATGTGGGTGTTACCGACTAGAAAAGAAATAATCGGGGTTTTCTTGGCCCTACTGCAAAACCTCAGTGTTTTCTTTCTGTGATTTTTGATACGCATTTTAGCTATTTAATAGGTTATATCGCACCATTATCAAGCCCCTCGTAAAATTTGGGGCCGACTGTTCGATTATAATGCACTGTACGCCGAATTGAAATTTCGGGGTGCATTATATGGGACAAAAGGGTGTAAGGTGATACCCTTTTTTAGAGTGTAGGAGGTTCTGAGACACATCCGCAAGGCAGTGGGGTGCCTCCAGATGGCACTAAAGTGTTGAGGAATACCTCGGAATGGTCGTTGTTCCCAGATCGTAGTCAATGAATGGTCCTAGAGAGTGATATTGCAAGAGTGACCAAATTTGACAGATCACAGTGGCTGGAGGATTATATATATTACACAAATATAATTTCGTGATTTAATATCCTATTCTTCTTTATTGACGGACAAGACATCTTTAATACTAGAAGTGTGATATTTAAAATAAATTATAATTTACATATAGAAATGTTGCAACATTGACACGGCAATGTAGCTTGCAGGAGTATATAATGTAAAATTAACTGAAAAAAAGAGACATTGCCATTCAATCGCAGATGCAATAGCGACAGTGAACACGTTCAAAGTTTCTGAAAGCGACAGCTCACAGTGCTTTCACAGCAGGGTGCCATTTATGCTTGATGTAGTTTTAAACAGACAAATAAATGACTTGAAGATATATGAGCTCTGATAACTTGGTTTCAATGGCTCAAATTTAGGGTACATGCATTACTGCTGCTCATCTCAAAGAATGACACAACGCAGCGGTTCTTCAACACGTCTTCAATTGTTGACTCTAATCGCCAAGCGCCGCTACCCAAAATGCCCGGCGCATACCTCCGCGCCGGCCCATTATCATCGGTCGAGCGGCACCTCGTGTGGCCGATTACGCTTCGCCCCCTCGTGGAAGAAATCACGCAAGACAATTTAACATGCGGGCTACCTGGCCCAAAGCTTTGCATATCGAGGTTGCCGAAAACGTTAATAGCCTTTTCTACAATGGGACTATACTGAATAAGTATAAGCTGCAGTCTGTGCAACGCTTGCTGCTCACAGTAGAATCCAAGCGAACAAAGCCTAAAACGAAACTAATCAGAAACTTGGAAAAATAAATTAAGGGAGCACTTTACGTGTATTTGTTACACAAGGGGCTTTGTTGAAGTAAGTCCTGTGGGGATGTTGTATAATTACACTTGCGTGTCTATGGACAATATGAATTTTACCAAGCAAAGTAATGCTTGAAAAAACCTTCATTACTCTCAAGCAAAATAGCCTGATCAGTAAAGTCTTAAAGGCATAGTTTATCGGATTCACTTCAAGCTTATGCAATTGAATAAATTACTAATGGAAGCCAAAAGTTATAATCGTTGTAAAATATTTCTAAAATTGATGAGCAATAGGATGTAAAATCAATTATTCAAAATTCTCTACATGTGTACAAGACATGATCAAATTTCCGTAGTTGAACAAATTTGTTTGTATGAAATAAGAGCTTGAGTTATTTGGTAATTTGTACAGAAAGACAAACACAGCAATAGACAATCATCAAGAGAAAGAAACGCAACATGGTTCTTTGTGTAAGGGGTGTCCTTTAAGTATGCTCGAACAAAATCCGTCCTAGAAACGTTCTTCGACCCCCAAGAACTCTTTCAGTTTGTAAAGAACGGTTTTGTATCAAGCACTATCGCCCCTGGCGCACTAGAAGAGCAGCTCTGCAAGAAAGAGCTCATTCCCACAAAAAAACCTTTTAGGGGGTGCCTAAATTAACTTTTTACTGTGCAAAATATAAACTAGCTAAAGTACTTCGTAAGGTTCTTTTAGGACCAGATTTTTTTAGGGTGTATCAAGGCACACAGGGAGACCAGCTACACGTACTTAATTCTAAATAGTTCAAAAATACATTTTGACTCGACAGCGTAATGTGGAAATTCACAAGTTTATATTCCAAGCTCATTCCTGACCAGGTCAGCAAGGTTCTGTGAGTTAAAATACGCCCTAAAACTATTAAACTTGAAAATTGTATCCCACTTAGCTTACTTTGTGAATTCCAAGGACCTTCCACTTTTCACCCTATTTTCTCTAGTTATTAGGAACACATGTATAGGTAAATAGAAATAGTTCTTTTATCATGAATTTAAATTGCCATAAATACGGTAAAGATCATAAAGAGGCAACAGGAGGAACGCTGGTGTGATTTTCCAGAATGTTTTCCGACATACGCTTGCCGAACGGTTCGGGTTTGAGTGAACAGGTTAGGTATCACAAGGCCACCCAAATCCCTCAGCGCAGTTGCACTGTTCAAAATGTTTGCGTACTGCCGAATATATAAATCTACAAGTTATCTGTGCCTCTGGAGAGGCGTAACCAATAAAAAAGGCTGAGACTGCACAACTACCTTGGAACAGCAGTTTCAAACTCAAGTACGTTCTGCAGGGGCTCCTGCAGTTGTCCGATGAGTGCACAGAAACAGTGTGTCGTCCTGCTGGCAAGGTCGAGGCAAGGTTCCCTACCTCACGTAGACATTTCGCTGCCTTCTATTTCACTCTTTCCGGCCATTTTCGCAGCTGCCGTGGCGAGTTCGTCATCGTTTCGAACTTCGTTGGCCCTACGCCCATTCTGTATATTCGTATTCATCTCACCTGTCTACTAATTCAAGAGTATGTTTTGGCAATCTTCTGCAATGTCTAGTAGTGTGTCACCACAACCAATGGCATTTGGAAGACTCACAACAAGATCAGGGGGAGTGAGCCAGTTTCATTCCCCGGGCTTCCTTTGACCAACGAAAACAAAGATCCACCAATAGAGAAGACCCCAAACAACTGGTTAGGAGGATCTAAGCCCAGTTCCAGGTTAAGTGTTTCTCACCGAACATAATGAGAGTATTAATAACGAAACTGGAACGAAAAAATCATCTACTATAAAATCAACACTGTTCAGGAATGGACAACATAAAAAGACAGAGAAAAATTAAAAAAAGTAGAGGTTGATCTCTTTTTACAGCAGCTTAAGACAAATCACCAACAACCAACAACCAACGTACGAAAAGAAAAGCCATGCTGATGTACACCAACTAAATATTACGTGTCGGCTTCAAGACGCAACCTCATATATACCTTGCGATCCCCCTCTCAAAAACAAAAAAATCAATAGAATCAGGTGAACAGTACATATTAAATGCAAAAAGAGGAAGCTTAATAAGTGTGATCCTTCTCATTCGGGAGAGAATGTAAATATGTTAATACCAGAGTGTGTATAGCTATAAAAAATATCTTGTAAAGAAAATATTAATAAAACAAATTAAAAACAATAAAATAATGATAATACATTTATTAAATAAAATAAAAAAACATACATGAGGGTACAAAGATACGAAGATTTACATAATTAGATAAAAAAAACATTAAAAGAGAATAAGATTTTAAAATTGTTTTCAATTCAATTTCTTATGTATTCCAGTCCGCAAATTCTAAACAAAACAAGACAAGTTCTGTGATATACCGGTAATTTAGGATAATGCAGGATATATTTATTTAACTGTTAGATTACATTCGGTTGAGAAGCGTCTTGCTCGGTCTGCGACCGCGCCCAGTCTGTTCTTTCGCGCAGGCGTCACGTTCTTCTCCGTGGCTCGCTCGCTCGCTCTCCCCCGCCGGCGTCTCCGGTTACATGAGCCCGCCGTTCTCTGAGGCCAAAGGTCGTGTTCGCTGCACGCGGCGAACACGCACACAATACACGGCAATATCTCCCCCTTAAAAAACGTTTTCACAGGCCAGCCGCGAGAAAAGGAGGTCTGCCCTCCGTGCCTTGGCCACGTGTGCCATTAAGCGGTGTGGCTGGCGAGCTTGGAGTGCCTGCCTCCGGTGTTGCAGGATCGTTATGACTGTCTTGAATGGTGTTTGGAAAGTCGTCGCTGAAAATCGGAGACGGTGAACCGTTTCGCTGACTGATGCCGCGGGAAGGGGCGAACTTTTTTGATATTTTTGCGTCCTTGAGGCTATCGTCTTGATTTGGAGATATTCCCTCTTCCTCCTTAGGTACATGTCTCAGCTGGTCAATGTGCCGTTTCCAGGTATTACCGTCGTTCGTGCGAATCTCATATGTTCGGTTTCCTAGAACTCGTACGACGACTCCTTTCGACCATTTCTTGCCGTTCCTGTAGTCTTTTTCCCAAACCTGGTTGTTCTGATGTAGGTGTCGTTCTCAAGAGTGGCGCGAGGCGTGCTGCTTCGCCTGTTTTGATCGCACGACATCCGTTATTGATGGTCTAAGAAGAACGAACCTTGTGCGAAATTTGTATCCTGTCATCTTTGTCATTCCTGCATGACCTTGATACAGGTCGTTCAAAACGTGTTTTTGGTGCCTCGAGGGTACACACTAAAAATTTCAACACCCATGTTCGTGTTAAAAGGGTGTTTTTCCGAGCTTACACCCTTCCTACACCATTTTTACATGATTTTTGAATATTCAAGCGTGTACGGAAAGGCCTACACCCTTCGTACATCCTTTTTACACCCTGCGGCTACCGAAATCGTGTTAAGAGGGTGTTGCGGTGGTACACCCATGATTTCGGAGTTGTCAAACTCGGAAACCACCGAATTGCAGACATACGCTCCGACAGCAGAACAAGCAAAAGTCAAGAGGCAGTCCGCTCAATTTAGCGGATTTCGTGAAGTTCAAGTAAGCACAATGGGCAGCTGACATCCAAGCCAAGCCAACGCTCAAGTTGTTTTCAAGCCAGATGAATGCGTGCGTTGTGTACAAGCTCCTTGGTTGTTTACGTGCAAGCGACCACGAAAATAGCATCGGTTACTCACGCACTTCTGCTCAAAATGGTGAGACCACGCGTTTTGGAACTATAGTTCGTTTCACCTTATGTGCGAGCGAAGTCGACGCTACAAGCGCGAGCATGCTGCTTGTAACAGCGCCTGTAGTGCACGAGCGCACGTGCGAAGCCGGAACGCTCAGAGCGTTGGGCTCGCGCTTCTAGCTTTGACTTCGCTCGCACATAACGTGAAACGAAGTATAATTCAGTTGACAGTTCCCTCCGATGAAGCCACTGAAGCCACGGCGGTAATCCCTGTTCCCTTTCGAACGGGCGGAAGAAGAAGAAGACTATGGAGAATTTGGCAGCGAACGGGCGGAAACTCGATTACGTACAGCTTCCGTATGCGTCCTAGACTTCTATTGCTTTCTGCAATGCCCAGCTCCTGCCCACTCGCAGGATTTTTTCTCCAGGTCTCTCTCTAGTCGACGCTTTCTTTTCTCGATTGCGTTCGCGGCGTTCACCGTGGACTCGTGCGCTCGGCCGCAGCCGCCGCAGCCGAACCAGCTGGACGGCCTCCGGCGCGCGTACCGACAGCGTCGCCATAGCAACCACGCCGCGAGTGTGGTTGCCAGACAGAATTCACACGATTTTTTTTTCTTTTCACTCACGTTGAGTTACAAGAAGTTAGGCGCGTATCATTATAATACATTATGATGTAAGAGGTTATTAAGGGATATATGTACCTACCTAAGACAAATGCAGGAAAAATATTATTGAGAAATAATATTGGCGTAATCTTTTCATATCTTTATTAAGACTAGCGTGGTCACTGGGCTAACCGATGCGCGAAAATGGAGGGCATATATACCGCTCGGGGCACTGCTCCGTTTGTATTAGTAGGATGTATGTACTATTGTTGTGTGTTGTCCGTGTCGTGATTGTATTCGCTTGTGTGTGTATGCATGTGCAGTGTTGTGTGTATGTCCGTGGCGTGAGTGCTCATGTGGAGCGACAGGCAGTCGAAAGAAGTGCTATTTTTTTTCTTCAAATATTTATAACTTTTATTTTCGTCGCTAGATGGGGGTTGTCGCCGCCGAGTTTGAAAAGTGTGGCAGTTGGTGATCTATAACTATTAGAGGGCTGGATGCCATTAGTCCATCCGTCGCGTTATCAGCGCTGCTCCGATTTAATCCCGCTGGTTGCTGTGTGGCTGTGTCGCCGTGTTATGCTGCCCGATTGTAACGAAAGGAGGTTAGGCGGCTTGCCCAGCGCGTGTTCTAGGTGCTGAATACCGCTGTTCACGCACAAACGTCCATGAGTGGATAACACACGTAACAGGTGAGCACGGGCATTAGTTGATCGAAAGCCACACGGAGCGCGAGTGCGATACCTCCTAGCCGCTGTCGACAGAGGGTGTCTGAGCGATTCGTTGTCGCTCACGGCAAGTGGGCGTTGTGTTCAATAAAGCCAGCATGCCAGTGTTTGTAAAGCGATCCCTTCTTTATAAACGCTTCTGATGCGATGAAAATGCGATCCGCATTGAGCAGGCCGAGCGAGACTTCGGCGACAATCTCGGCTGTTCAGCCTCCAGCGGTTTCGGCCTTACTCGTATTACTTGCGGTGTTGGCGCTTTGACATAGAGATGTTTGGAAAGTTTTTTGCGCCTACAGATGACACCAAACGAGCGTACGAGCCGTAAGCTCTCGCTCCGGCGAGAAGCGGCGTACGGCTCGCCAAGCCTTTTAATCGTATCGCCTGTCGCATACTGGTCGCCATATTGTTTTTAGGGTGTTAGCAGCTACACGATTTTCTTTACCTCCGGCGGCTAACACCCTTACACGAATAAAGGCGTTAGCCAGAGGACGAGCCATTTACACGAATAAGGGTGTAAACATTTTAAGTGTGTACGGTGACGCGTGTTCCCCACATTAAGCAGTCGAGCTCCACGGTTATTTCTGTTCTGCGACGAAAGTAAGGCTTGAGGTCTTCGGAATTCACTTGTTCCGGCCATCCATCCATGGTGAGTCTTAAATCTTTAGACAACACGGTGTACTTTCGTGTCTTTCTGCTGATCTGCTTATGTGTCAGTGGAAGTGCTTGAAACTTTTCGGGATGGAGACTTTTGATTTCGTCCATTCTCGTAGTTTCTGATTTTGTAGCGCCCTTGTCAGTCATTGGGAGTCTCGACAGCGTGTCTACGACTACGTTCTTATCGGTCGACACGTACTTTATGTCGAAGTTATACCCTGACAAGATTATTGCCCAATGCTGCATTCTTGCTGCAACCGTGCTTGGGATTCCCTTACCGGGATTGAAAATCGATACCAGGGGTTTGTGGTCCATCCACAGCGTGATGTGCCGTCCAAACAAATACTGTTGAAATTTATTTACATCCTCAACTAGACTCAGTGCTTCTTCGTCAATATAAGAGTAGTTTCGCTCACCTTTAGAAAGCGTTCTTGACATGAAGGCGATCGGCCTCCGTTGCTTGTTGGATAGTACGTGTTGAAGTAATGCACCAATGCCATGGCTCGATGCGTCACAGTGCAGTTCCAGAGGAAGTGCAGGGTCATAGTGCACTAGGAGTCTTTGCTTGGTGAGTTTCTTCTTCGCTTCTGCTGAAGGTTCTCTGGCATGATCTTGACCACTCCCACCTTTTATCTTTTCGCAGCAGTTCATTTTGGGGATGTAGAATGTCGGTTGCGTTGCTGATGAACTTTCTGTAGTAGCTCAGCAGTCCAAGAAATGCTCTGTGTTCTTTTGGGTCTTTGGGCGTCTTCGCTTGTAGGATCGCATCCACCATCTTCGGATTTGGGTGGATCCCCTGTTTGTCTACAATAAAAGTAGAGTGCTTTATGATATATTTTTGTTTTTTGAAGACGACATCGTTGATACGCCTTCGTGCTTTAGTTTGTTTATTGTTCGAGCAATGATGTTTGCGAAAAGCGTGCGAGCACCCTTCCGCGTTCGCTGCCAGCTGATAGAGTGGGCAGGACACCCTCAAGCGGGCCGTTCCATGTTGCGCCACGTGACTAGCTTAGTTTCCGCGAATGCCACCAGTCTAGCGCTCCCCGGAGAAAGCCGCACGCTCGCGCGTTATATACACGTGTGATTAGCACTGTACCTTAAAGGGCAGTTTAAAAAGAACCGCTTCGACAGAGGCAAAACTTGGGAGACGACAAATCAAATTCCGGGTGCAAAAAAAGAAAAGCGCTCAATTGACGAAATTATTAAAAATTTCTTTGCACCCGTGACAGAAAAACCGAATGACGATTTCAGCGTTTCTTTTTTCTTTTTTTGCTCGTGGATGCGGCGCGGTTTAAGATATCGATATTTCAGTTGGCACATTGCACGCCTACAATCAAGCTTCGGCTTTTCTTCCTCCGTTATCGAAACAGGAGCTGCGTGACCTTTTGTTTTCTTTTAAAGATAAAAAAATCTCCAGGCTTTGACAGAAGTCATGTACGTGATTTGCGAAGAAATTTTGAAAAGCTAAATTACGTACTTGTAGCAATCTTTAACGGCATTATTGAGTCGGGAGAATGACTAGCAATGAAAACTGCTGTTGTGAGACCACTGTACAAAGGAGGCGCAGCTAATGAATAGTGTCCTGCCTTGCGAAGGTGCAACAAAAGCGTATTTTAAAAACAATCACTAGTGTTGTAGAAAGTTTTGGTTTATTGTCTGATAATGAGTACGGTTTTTAGTGGAGCGGGGAATGCAGGCTCTGTCGGAAGATTTTAGTGACTGCTTGAATACGGGCTTCGATAAGAGTCTTTTCAATTGCACTGTGTTCTTAGATATATCAAAAGCGTTTGACAGCATAAATCATGATACTTTTTGTACTAAGCTATACAAATTAGGATCCAGAGGTTCAATTCTTTCCACTTTTAAAATATTATCTTTCAGCACGATCCCATGTAGTTGCATTTAAATTTCAAAATATTTCTAGAACACACTTAACAGCCGGGGTACCGCAAGGCTCTGTGTTATCGCCTTTGCTTTTCAATTTATATGTAAATTATCTTCCAAGAGTTTTAGTTTGCAGAGTATTTCAATATGCAGATGATACGGTTTTAGTCACCTGTGATGCGGATTATCATGTCGCGATTCAAAAACTCCAAAAGGATATTGGTTTCACTATGGACGGGTTTTAAGCTAATGTTATCAAAGTGAATGCTGTAAACACCAAACTGGTCTGTTTTAGAAACCCGCTTAAGCAAGCCGAACTTTCAGTTCCCATAGCACTGCACAATTCTAAATGTAGATCATGCAATTTTGAACGTCTTGAATATGTACAAACGGTCAAATATCTTGCAATACATTTTGACAGTGATTTGGTCTGAAACACCCACATGACACACTTATGCCAAAGATTAAGAAGCGTGTCATGCTCTCTTTATAATATTAAAATGTATCTTCCTTTCTCCGTTCGTAAACCTTTAGCACATGCTCTCCCGTATAGTTATCTACGATACGGTATAACTCTTTTTTCAGGATGCTCTCTTTCTTAAAGCATTAGAACTAATTTCTTACTAAAAAGTGTCTTGAAAAGTGTTGCATTCGATAGGCAAGATATCACGAGTGACAGCATATTTAATAAACTCAATTTACCGTCATTTATGAAGCTTTTCAGAGAAACGGATCCTCCGACATTTCTGGACCTCTGATTTCAAAACGCCCTACATTCAGGAGCGTCCAATGAGGCCATCACTTAGATTTGATGTACCCCGTATCAGGACCAAATACGGTGAACGAAAACGGATGTATTATGAACCTCAGGTTTTCTAACACCCTGCCTGATAATATATTGGATTTAACATCCAAACAAAAGCTAAAAAAATCGCTTAGAAGCCTCGAACAGTGAAATAAATATTCCTTCTGCCTTTTCTGCATTTTGTTTTCACGACATGTTTGCATTTTGGAGATCTTGGTGTTATTACTGGTGATCTACCCATTGTCCAGTTATAGTGGCACTTTATGAATTATACTGTTCTGTTAGAGTGTAAGTTGTTTTTGTTTTTTTGTTTCTTTGTTGTTTACTTCGTCAACCGCCGAGCCAGGCACACAAGCCCCCGAGGCTTCACCCGCCTCGTTAATGTATTTTTGTAAACTTACGTGACAAATAAAAACAATCTTCAATGTTCAATTTTCAATAAATGTCTCCAATATTTTTCCAAGTTCGTTCCAGTGCCAAGGCGTAGCTGCCTCCCTGTTTTTCTTTTTAATTATCTTTAAGAAGTACAGAAACGTTTGGCCAATTACGGCCCTCAATTTATTTTAAATTTTATCAAACCTGTTATACTGTCAGGTGGCGCAAGTAGATAGAAACAAGTTTATTTCCTTTATATTTAGCTCTCACTTATGAATTGAGTCAATTATGTGTGTCCTGCTTGGATTTGGTGCTATTTGAGGCCTATAGAGCCGACGGCACCTTTATCTCAAAGTATAAACATGAAAACGACTGTAACCGCCAAAATATTTTGCTATCATCCGTTCTAAAACACAGAACCGCACGTAGAAGGAAATTTCGGGTTTATTTAAAGCGTTTACACATGTTGAAAGTTGAGCGTGAGAATGATTGAACTGGGTAATTTCCCCCCCCCCCCCTAATCACCGAAGAAGCACAGCGAAAACAGCCGCCGGCGACGACTACCACAGCGAGAAACCTGTTTACAAGTGATTTCTCTCCACCAATACTATTCGTCCCTCTGAGTGTTCCCTAGCTTCGCTCTGGTATTTCTTACATTCTCTAAGCAAAGACAGCGTTTAGCTATAGGGGCGCGGCACTAAGCTGGTATTAACGTAGATGCAACCGGAATTTACAGCATTGCTTAGCCGATCTCCGTTTTAGAAACTAAGCCGTCTTAGGAAAGACCCGTTTTGTTTTAAAGTAAGTGACGTAAGTGCATCCGGCCCTTAGTATAAAGCAAAAGCTCAAACTCGGCCAGCGCACTTGTACATCTGGAATAAAAATGCCACTCCAGCCCATTTACGTTTGTACAGTAATTGCACCCACGAGAATTCCAGCGAGCACTATTAGTTGAGGCACGCAAAGAATCCAATGTTAGCAGTCTCACTATAAAGGGACAAATTTCCCCTAGTGGTGGAGATATATCAGAATAAATACCTCTGTTCTACAGGCACTTTAAAAGCCTTGAGAACGCACGCCGGCGAGTGTTAGTTCGCCGATTTTGTTTTAACGACTTTGTTTTCCTGGCCTTCTAAAGGGGTACGGAAACGAAATTTTAGCTCTTATTTCTTTGTTGAGCCAGAAGCGACGTTGTGTCAGCACCTTATAAACACCAACCCCTTGTACATGCATGAAAACAAATTTTAAGATGAATAACACGGTTTCTCAATAATACGCGGTACTTTGGAGTCCGACGCATTAGTGACGTTGAATGCCTCCATCCCTGAAGTACGGCGCGAATGTATATATGACTCAGGCTTGAACGGAGTCGGGAAGTTTGGCGAAGAAACACACGGTGCTTCCGTAACGTGCCTTCCTCACCAACGAAATCGCAGTTTTAACAGATGATAGCAGCTTTATCCGAGCATGCGGAGATTTCTGCAAGACCAACCATACGCCCCCTCTCCCCCTCCCCCCGCCGTCCCGGAATGCGCTGTGATTAACACGCTCAAATATGGCACCCATTGAATACCTTAGCTTCCTTAGATTTACATGCACCTCTTGCACCGGTGCAAAAAAGTGTAGGGCAGTGTACTTCCGGTATGCGTATTGAGACACGGCCGGAAGTACGCCGCTCTATACTTTTTAGCACCGGTGCAAGAGTTTCAGGTAAATCAAGCGAAGCTATAGTCTATGCATACCTTGCAGGCGTCGCCATTGCTCAGTAACGTCACTTTCTTGCTGGATACTGATGGTAATTTCTACTTTCTGGTTTCCTCAAGCTCCTACTTCTGCGGTGTGAAACTAACACAGTGAACCTAACACTCAGGGCAGAAAAAATACCGGCATGACCGCTCATGACGTTACGGGCAAGCTATAGGGCCCTCGAATGTTACTACTAAGTGAGATTGTCGAGCGTTGACGCCGCCTAGCGGGAATGCTCGCAACTACAGCAGCCTTGGCAGTGCAGACCCCCGTAATGTCACGAACGTGAATGGCATTTCGCTTCTCGCTGGCCGATTTTGAAGTGAGAGGTGAAGAGCTCGCGACCACGTTCATCCTCCACATGGCAACATTTATTATACTTTCTATCGAATAAAATTATGTGAACGGGCCATCGGCTCACGATCTCGATTACGAAAGCCGCACATGCCCTGCACTGCGACAAGAGTGGCGCGAGCCGATTGGCTGATCAGATAATGTAATTCCTTAGAAATTACAATAAATATTGCCATGTGGCAGGGTTATAAGTGCCTGTGAAACAGGGTATAAGATGAACCACCTTCACGCTTTGTTTCAAAGTTTTTCTGAAAAGAAAAATATATTTTACTTCCGATTGGGCACACAAGTGTGCGAAACAAGAATGGCTTTACAACTATTTTGATGAAACTAATTTATCCTAGCACTTCATTTGAATTTTGTTTATGATGATGTTTTACTCCTGCCCCAGGGCATTTCTTCCTATATAATAATAAAAAAAGCATAAACGAAATCCAGCGCGACAATCTGTTTTCGTAAAACATCCGTTCCTCGCCGCGAACCGTGAATCGGAAAACCTGCCGGCTGCGACGACCTGGAAAATTTCCTGCTCCTCGGCGCCATTGTGGGCGCGGAATCGGTGCTACCGCCCCTGCGATAACGGCGTGAACGCCATAACCCATGATAGAAGACCTCTCGTCAGAGAAAACTGCGCATTACTGCCGGCAGTATCACGGCATCATCGGAGCGGGCTTCCTCGGAACTTCATTTCGGCTTGGGATACCATTTTGTTTTGTCTTCATTCGAGGAGCATGAACTGTAATCGAGATTGAGAAATGGTTTTTCTGATCTTGTAAAAATAGTCTAGAATGTACCTTTTATCCTCATATTTCTTACATTTCGCGGGCCTAGAAGAAGTAATGCGATGTAGTGAACATACGGAAATCATAGCATGCATTATAAAGGCGTTGCTTTTATTTGTCTAGTTTAGAAAAAAAGATGCCGACTTAGGATTATAATGTTAATAATAATAATAATATTAATAATAATAATAATAATAAGAAGAAGAAGAAGAAGAAGAAGAAGAAGCAAGAATCATGAATACATTTTATTAGGTGCCCCGGAACGACCATGCGGTCTTGGTACTGCCACACCGGAACATACACAATACAAAAAAGTGGGGAAAAAATTAAACATGAAAAACATTAAAAAAACTTCAAGCATTCAGTAAACGACATGATACATAGAACGCATGCTGACACAAGGACACGATTTACACAACAAGCAAAGAACGGGACACAGAGTCTAAACGCAGCGTAGAAGACGCACACAACCGAGTATACCTTAATAAAATAATTTATAATAACATCACAATCACGACAGGTTCAGCGAGACTCATGCAATACTCTGAGAGATTTGACAAATTCAATCACACAAAAAATATATACATGACTTGCAATGATATTATATATCCGACACATACGAAACATGGGGTCTAGGATATTTAGCGTCCGAGGAGAGTAAAGAGATGCCAAATGAGTCGCTGTCCGAGGAACTCGTAGTGATATTTGTGAGAGCAGTTTCAAACAGTCAGCCATGCCATGAAGGACTTTGAAAAGGAAAAAACAGATCTGCCTTTTCATGGTGGTGATATAAGCTGTTCATATTCAGGACGTCCAATACACTGTTACTCTGAGATAGAGATGTTTCATCACGCAGATATCAATATTGATAAATAGATTTTAAAAAATTTCACTCTCTCCAGCCTTAGGAGGGTAGTGTTACAACTGCCATTCCATACGAAAGATGTGTGTTCGAGTTTAGACCTTGTCAAAGAGCGGTACAGGGATACAAACGTTGCGGAGTTTCTAAATACTCTCGTGGTTCGACATACAACACCAAGCGCGCACAAGGCGCAGGTACTCATACAATCCACCTGGCTATCAGATCTCAAGAAGGAGTCAAAAAGAACTCCCAAGTCCCGCACTTCACTAGCACGGCACAAAACGCCTGAGCGAACAATGTAGGGGAAACACTTTGCTTGTGTTTTGCGACTATAGGACATGATCTTGATTTTCGAGCTGTTTAGTAGAGGGCCATTCGGTGAACAACATTTGCTAAATGAGTTTGTCTTCGTGTAGAAACTGGCAATTCGAGATATTTTTAACTTAAATATATTTACATCATCAGCATATTGCAAAAATAAAAAAGAGTTTACAATGTGCTTACACACGTCGTTCACAAAAATAGAAAAAAGAAGCGGCTCCAGAACTGATCCCTGAGGCACCCCAGACGTGCCCGTGTACGTAAAGGAATACGCGCCGTTCACACGAGCAACGCATGTTCTATTAGACAAATAATTCTGAAACCGGTCGTGTAGT
Source organism: Ixodes ricinus (assembly GCA_037355805.1). NCBI lineage: Eukaryota > Metazoa > Arthropoda > Arachnida > Ixodida > Ixodidae > Ixodes > Ixodes ricinus. The sequence continues at coordinate 165,589 of JAZHYW010016206.1, forward strand.
TCTCCACACACGCCAATACCAAAGTTTTGATAAAGGAATGCCATGATCAACCACATCAAAAGGCTTACTCAGATAAAAGTAGACTGCGTCAAACTGGTCTCTGTGGCACGCAGCTTTGGATGCATCGGACATAAATGAAATGAAATTTGTTGTTGTCGAGCGTCCTGGTGCAGTTCCGGGTTGGTTAGAACTTAATTTTTTTAAACGACAGGACGATGTTTTGTGGACTACAATTTCGAATACTTTCGAAAATGTACACAGCAGAGAAACTGGCGTGTAGTTTGAGGCAGTGGTACGATGTCCAGACTTGTAGACTGGGGCAAGGACTGACTTCCTACACATGTCAAAAAACAATCCTGCCCTTAAGGAGTTGTTCAAAATATCATAAAGGCCGGGTGTGAACATTTCGTGAACTGCTTTACTATTGTTGCTGGAATATTTTCGCGACCTACGGAATGGTAGGCCTCAGTTTTCTTATGCAGTCCTGAACCATTCCCTCATCCACAGGCCGGAAGGAAATGGATCCGTTCGCACCAGGGGATGGCGGCTGTTTGTACTGTTGGGACCGGGCGGTTGTCCGGGCACTTTGGGTACGGTAGGGAGCCGAGCCAGAGCAGGGCCTCATAAGAACGCAGGAATCAGGAAGGACCAGGGAGCGGGAGGGGTGCCTTGAATAACTCTGCTTATGTACATATGAACAAGGTTCAACATCAACTAGAGAGCACTTGAGAGCGCCTCGAGAACGCTCACTAGCAGCTACCTGC